>JALPQD010000124.1:4095000-4320863 GCA_023101885.1 Typhlomys cinereus
AAGACGGCCAAGCAGGGCCAGATGGATGCTGTCCGCATCATGGAGTAAGACCTGGTGGGCACCCATTGCTGTGTGTGCAAGTTTGTGTTGATGCGGGCCAACAGCCAGGCTGTGCCCTCATGATACAGACACTGACATCTAACACCTCAATAGCACAAGCTGTGAAGGGTGTTACCAAGGCCACCGGAACCAGTTCAAATTATCCCAGATCCAAAAGATCACGATGGAGTTTGAAGGACAAGCAGAGATCGAGTACATGAAAGAGGAGATGATGAATGACACCATCGTTGATAAGGAAGATGAAGAGAAGAATGATGCTGTGGTGTCCCAAATCCTGGAGGACTGGGACTGAGCCTGACTGGTAACTGCTGATGCTGATCTAGAAGAAAGGCTCGAGAACCTGTGCGGCGACTGAACACAACCTCCACCCCCATCCTCACACAGGGCTGGAAGTTCTGGATGCTCAGACTTTACCCTGTCCCCCTCTACAGTAAAGAAATCTGACCACAATTACAAAAAGTCTCTACAAGTACCATTAATAGAATAACTGTAAACTCCCACTTCCACTTCACTGTCAGTCCCAGACAACCACTAATCTGTTTTTTGTTTTTAGGAAGTTGCATAGCCTGGTCATTTCACATGAAGGTCATATCTATGATCTTATGGATCTGACTTCTTTCACAGTCATTTTTTATAGTTTTAACATGGCATAACCTATATTGATACTTTGTTTCTTTTGTTGTAAAATAATATTAAGTGACACAGAAGTTTCCCTTTTTTATTTCTTAAAATTTTTATTTATCTATTGATGGATATTTGTGTTTTTTTCCACTTCGGGTCATTAAACCATCATTAGTAACATTTATGTTTGAGTGTGCATGTGGACACACTTCATTTCTTGGGAGAAGTATACAAATCCAAGGCGAAATTTCTGATATATATGATAACACTGTATTTAACTTTTTGAGGGTATAGAAATAAATTCATGGAAAGAAATTTTTTTAAAAAGCTACTTATCAATTTGAGGTAAGAGTTGTGATTTTTTTTTCCATTTGCAAGGTTCTGTTGGACTGTTTCTAAAATATAATTTCATCTTCTGGTCCCATCATTAGTGTGTAAGGACAGGGATTCAACTATGCTGTCCCTAACACTTCGTCAGTCTGTTTTTCTTTACGACTTTTGATTCTTGGCTTATTAGTATGATCTATCTACAAGTCTTTGACTCCTAAAGTCCTATGAAAGCAGTCCTCATTTCCTGCCTTTGCATCTGATCTTTATTTAGACTGGTTACTAATCATCCAAATTCTTCAATATTGCTTCATAATTCTATTTAACTTTTTAATATTTTTATAAAGTTTTATCTTTTTTTTGTATGTGTGTGCCTTTGTGTGTGTCTGTTTGTGTCAAGAGGGCACTGTGTGTGTCTATGGAGAACCAAGGGTTACTTCAGGAATCACCCTGGATTGTCTATACATTCTATATTCTTGCTATGGAGAATATAGAAGGTTCTGCTTTCCAGGAGCAGAAGTTCAGGATGCCACCATTTGTATCTGGTGTTTTTGTGTAGGATCTGGGATCTTCAGAACTGTAGGTTCCTGCGGCTCCCTATACAACATTCACCTTCAAGATAAAATCAGAGATGCCTAAGGCAAAAGCCAAAAGATGCATCTACGACCTCAAAGTGGTTTTCCTTTGAACACTAGGTGGAATCTTTTTTTTGTACTCTTTGGTCTCTCTGGATGAAGTGCAGGGCTGTCTGGGAGCTGATGATGATACTCTGCCCACGGAGGAGCCTCTAATAAAGAGGTGCAGATGGAGGTGGAAGGTGTAGACCGCTGTTCCCAAGCCTGAACTACTCCATTGTCCCAGGGGATTTGTGAAAAACACAACTGCAGGTGTGGACATTTCACTCAAGGCCCAAGTAGATTCATAGTGTTAAGATTCAAAGTGTCCCTCTCTGTGGCCCCTGCAGCTGATAAACTGCTGCTGGTGGTGTGGTCCTCTTGGGTAGCTCTAGAATTAAGGAAAGCAAATAGTGTGGCACTATCGATTCAGGGAGGCCCTAGCCCGGCTCCTGAACCCAGAAGGTCCGAGGTCCCGCCACAGACAAGCCTGCACAAATTGGGACATGCCCTGGACATGTCCCAATAGAGGAACCATGAAGGCAGAGGTATGAACAACCAGTGGGAAGTGGCCATCTAATCTTCCTCTACAATGGACACCTAGTAAACAGATAAATGATTGGTGGCTGTCCCCGGAGTGATCCAACACCTGATTGGACCCCTGACCCTATAGAAGGTCAAACAGTTCCTTTAATAAATTGAGTCTGCAGCAAACTCGTCCTCTGTCTGCTTTTCACCTGACTCCTGGGGTCTGTGGTGACTCTGTGCCAGCTTGCCCCCTTGCTCCTGCAGGTTCCCCCTCCTTTTCCCGGCTGACCCAGTGGAGATTTGGTAACAAAATAGTATAGATTTTTCACTTTGCCACACAACTCTGTGATAATTTTTCTGTGCTACGATCCCCTCATCTGTGCATTGGGGAAAATAACAGCATTAGCTGTGATGTTTACTATTGTCAACTTCACAAGATCCATAATCTTTAGGAGACAAGCTTCCAGGCATTCCTGTGAGGGAATAGCTAAATCAGGTTAACCATGGGCATGCCTGTCAGTGGTTACCTTAACTGTGGGCAATATCCGCATGGATTGGATTACTGGATTGAAGGAGAAAGTGAACTGACTACCAGCTTCACTGCAGAGGCAATGTGACTAGCTGCCGGAATCTCCTGCTGCCACGTCGTCCACGTCATGATGGACTGTACTCTGAAGTGAAAGCTTAAACAAACTCTTCCTTAAGTTGTTTTTATCATGGTATTTTATCATAGCAACAGGGAGAAAACCCTTCATAAAGATCCACAGGGGTAAGGACAGATTCAAGTCAGTGGAAACATGGAAAGCACAGAAATGCTTCCTGGAAAAGAAGACATAATCAATAAGCATTATACATGTCTGTTGTCACATGAGCAATACATCCAAAAAAGTGTGTAGAAATGAGTTAATCTTTGATGTAAATAAAAATTTGGATAAATCTTTAAAAAATTAGAAACTACTTAATTAGACGAAGAATCAAAGTCTTCAAAGAGAAGAATCTTCTCAATGTGTGGTCAACCTGAACCTAAAAATATAAGATATGAGTGGTCATGTAATATAAAAACATAGGTTCCAAAAGATAGCCTTGTTTGTTATATTCGTGTATTAAATTATCAAAGAATGAAAATAAACTTTAAAAGAATATTTCTTCTTTAGAAGTATTCATAACTTCAGGGCTGGAGAGGTGGCTCAGGGGTTAAGCCTCCGCCTTGCAGGCGGAAGGTCCTGAGTTTGGATCCCAGATCCCACGTATAGACGCCAGGCGGAAGCGGGGGCGGCCTGCGCTTCTGGTCCTGGTAGGGCGGACCTGTGAATCCCGGGGCCGAAGGAGGTGGAGGCGGCCATGGTGGTTCGCGAATTCGTCCGTGGTTCTACACAGACACACACACACACACACACACACACACACACACACACACACACACATGCGCACAGTTGAATAAATAATAATAATAATAAATTTTTTTTAAAAAAAGATAAAAGAAGTATTCATAACTTCAAATGGCTTATTATTATTACAACTGCCAACCTATTATAATATGTAGATCTAGTTAGGTAATTAGAAAATCACTTAAAATTGTTTTGAAAATCCCATAACTTGAGTGATGGAGAGATGACTCAGGGTTGAAGATTCTGCCTTGCAAGCAGAAAGTCCTGACTTCAGATTCCAGGTCCCACATAAGAAATGCCAGACACTTCTGATCCTGGTGGGCAAAACCTGGGAAATCCCAGAACAAAGCAAAAAGGAGGTAAAAGCAATCTAGGATGATTCTCAAAGTCACCTTTGGTCCTCCACAGGGACATACAAAGCCCTCTGATACACACACACACACACACACACACACACACACACACACACACACACGATGTCTTAAAAAATCCATACCTTGGAAAATAAATAATTGCTATTTTTAGTAATCTGTCATTAGTAAAAATAAATAAATGAATGAATAAATAAGTAATCTTATAAATTCAAATGGTTTTTACATGACTTTAGGACATAGATGTGGACGTAGCACTAGCCTGTAGATTTATTGAAATGTAAAAGCTACAACATGCTCATGTTAACATTTCAGTGAAAGCATTTTTAAGTATCAGAAATTTTTAATTAAAAATGCAAACTAGGGATTGGGAGATATCTCAGTGCATAAGGAACTTGCTTTCAAACTTGGTGACTTGAACCAATCTCCAGAAGCCTACATAGTAGAAGGAAAAACCTGACTTTCAAAAGTTATCTTTAATGTCTACCCATGGCATGTATATATGCATCTCTCTCTCTCCAAATAATACATAAGTATTCAAAAATGCAAACTAACAAAGTGATTTTGTAAATTATAGGATGTTCTTTTATAAAGAGTACTAATTTTTAACTTGCTGAATTTTTTTTTACATACAAAGTCAAGAAACAATCCCTAATTAAGAAAATAGAGCTTTTAACAACTTCTTTTTTTAATAGTTTAATGAGGTTTTTTTTTTTTTTAGCTTTTAACAACTTATAGTTAAAGCTTTTTCATTTTTATCATCAAAGAGAATTAGAAGCACACACATGATACCTCAATTACAAAGGGTTGATAATGTCACTTCAGACTATAATTGAATAAAATGCAAATTTTAACTATGTAAATTATTCGATAATAATGATAATTGTGAACACTGATAATAATTACATTCTACCAAATACAATTTCCCCCCACAATCCCCAAACTAAAAATATTTAATAGTACCATTTTAGATTATAATTGAACAAAATATTGTTTTATCTAAGCAAATTATTCTCTGATAATAATGATAGGAAATGATAACTGTGAACACTGATAACAATTATAGCCATTCCCCCAAACTCATTGCTAAGGTTTGTATATAAAACAGGCTTATCTGTTTGAGTAAGTAGTTCCAGTTAGTAGGGCTGTGTTGTAAGGCTAGAAGAATCTTCTGGAAGTGAAGCCTAGCTTAAGGAGGTAAGTCAGTGGGAAGTCCTTATGTGTGTGTTATTCCTAACTTCTTTCTGACCTTTCTCTGCTTCCTGTTTCATCAAGATATGAGGAGTCTCAGGTGTACAATCCTGCTACCCTGAAGTCAATTATCCTACACCTTCCATGCCATGATGGATTGTATCTCTATTACTGAGTCAAAATAAATCCTTCTTCCCTTAAATTGAATTGAAAAATTTAGCTAAAGTAGAAAATTGGTACTGAGAATAGGTTCATTGCTGTGAGAAACCTGATCATTTGGTGTTTAGATCTTTTGAACTGCTTTGTGGTAGGAATATCAAAGAGCTTGGAGCTATGTGTCAAAATAGCTGTAGAATGCTTAAGTAGAACTTAATGGTCATTCTAGTAGTTCAGAAAGTGAAAAGGATGACAGAAATGGAGACACTTGGGTTGGAAAGATGGCTCATGGGTTACGTCTCTGCCTTGCAAGCAGAAGGACCTGAGTTTGGATCCTGGATCCCATGTAAAAATGCCAGGCAGAAATGGTAACAGCCTATACTTCAAGCAAAATGAGGTAGAAGCAATCCAGGATGGTGCCCGAAGTCATTTTTGGTCCTTCACAGGTACACTGATACTGTATACACACAGGCACACATACCACATACTCAAACACAAAGAAATGCAGATAGTAAAGGCTGTTCTCATGAGATTTCAGAGAACACAGACTCCTTTGAGAACTGGATAGAGGACAAGAATCTGTATTTTGGACTGAAAAAAACCCAACAAACCATAATTCAAAACATCAGAGACCCTGCATTAACCACCTGGAACCAGGCCAGCCTAATCTCTCCCCATCCTAAAGCTCAGGGAAATTTGCAGAAGAGGGGGCTTTAAGATTGTAAGAGTCTAAAGATGGGGAGGAGCAACGATATGCAAGATACTCCACACAAGTTAGGGCCAAAGTAATCATAATAGGACTTTGCATGACCTGCGTAATGACCACATAGCATTGACCCCCCCCCAAAGTCTAGAATGGATCACAGGCACTAGGATCCTTAGAGGCAAGGGATTAACGGCCACAATAGTGTTCCTATACTAAAGGGGAGCCCAAGAATGGGCTCTGGGCAATGCCACAGAGTCCTTATACCTCACCAGAGTGGAGGACGCAGTGGGAACTTTGATATTCACACTAAAGAATGCTACAGGGATGGGGGCGAGGGGGAAATGGGAGAAAAAGGAGGGAGCAAATGGATCCAGGGAGGCGTGGAGGGAGGGAGGGGATGGCGTACTTATTAAACTTGTATGAGTGGAAAAAATTAATTAATTAATTTAAAAAAAGAATCTGCGTTTTGGCATGTTCTAAAAACTTGAGTAAGACTGAATTCAAAAGTACAGGGCTCAGTTTTTAGCTGAAGAAATTTCAAGACAATATAACAGTCAGTTGGTGGCATGGTGATTGCTCACCATATTTACCTGACTTTTTCAGTGTAAGTGATTACAAAATGGAGCAGAAAGATGAAAACTGTAATTTGGTGAGGAAAGAAGCTGTAACCTGGTTAAAAAGTGGCTGTAATCACTAAAGAGATTAGTGTCCTTAAGGGGAAACAAGAAACTGGATTTTCACTGGGATGACAGGAAAAGTGCTTTGAAGGCAAGATTCCACAAGGTCACAGCTTCAGGGTACAGCATGCAAAGTCATCTGGAAAAGTTTGATTTGCAAAAGGAGTGAGTGAACAATGAGGGCCCTCAGGACATTCCCAGTTCAGCCTTAAAGGCACAAGGAGGCTGCTACGACTGTGGTTTAAGCGGGACAGGCTACATCTTGAGCTAGTAGAACTTGGAGTTGTGGATGTGGTGTTGATTTGCAGGTGTTCAAAATTTACTCAAATTTCAATATTTAAAGGGTATTTTTTTCTCTTCAATTAAAAGACTCACTAATGTTTCTTAAATACATTAATATGATAAATCAGCTGTAATACCTTAAATATCTTCTAACATTTTCTCTTGGATTTCATGCTCAATATAAATAATTTGCTTCAAGAGGACTACCTTTGCATAACAACTCTCATTAACTTCTATCTTCATGAATGTGACCCCCTCAGGTATCCCATAAAAGTGGAAACGCCAACTTTGTTTTGTTTATTTCATATTAGCATGTCTCTGAGATGCAGTGTGATGGGTTAATCAAATAGAGCTTGATTTTGTAGCCAGAGCACAGTCACTTCAACAGGATGACCACAGACAGGGGCTAGGTGATGATCCTTAGCCAAGGCGGGAGGGGGGGCTGGATGTGAGAGCTGCATGCCATATATTTGATATCTTAGGCTTTTCTTGGCCATCAGAAAAGTTTGTGGATTTATGTGGATCTTCTCAGTGTGTGGTCAAATGGAATTTAATAAGGGACAGTAGTGTATGCTGTATAAAAATGAGTATTGATTATTTCATAAATCTGAATTGTGTTTCCCATGTTTCAGACACAGAAATGGCCTATTGTTTGGGAAAAATGCATTATTTCATTCCCAGATCCCCTGATAGACACCTCAGTCTAGCCTGTCTTTTTCAGCTGACTTCTTCCTTTATGACTCGGTTATGAAGCCTCTTCCCTAAGAAGCCTTCCCTCGGTGTCTGGGGTGCCTTCTTGCTGCACGCTCCACATTCTGGACACACTCTGCTGATTGTGTCACTGCCAAACGGTTATCCCTGGGGTCTTTCTCTAGTATCTGCATGTCGGGAAGCCCAGCTCAAGGGCCTGCCACTCCCGGGAAAAGCCTACTGTACGAGTCCAACTGAATTACTGCTCCCACAGTCTTCACAAGTTTTTCATGTTTTCAGAAGTTCAGCTTCATACTTGGGAGGCTGTGCATCCTTGTTGAAATCATTTGACACCTCTGCCTGGGACTCTGGCAAAACAAAGGAAATGTCATGACATTAACCTAGTCAAAGGGGTCAGAGATGAGGCATCCCAGGACAGTGGCAGTGGCCCACCCTGCATAGGCAGTGTGGGGCCTACCCATCTAGGTCCCCAGTAGCCTTGACATACAAGGACAATGCAGAGCTTGGCCAAGATGATGATGGCCCACTCAGATGGCAGTGGCTACTTCCTTCGAGTACTTAACACCAGCGTGGCCGTTGTAGTCCCTGATGGAAAAAAAGCCTTGAACCTGGTCTGCTGGCTGGCCGAGTCTGCTTCTGCATAGGCATCATCTTCAAAAACCTCATCCTAACAGATGTCCCAGGAAGAAGTCAATCATCCCAGACTCCTTGAAGGTCACGGAGAACAGATAGCTCTCCTCCAGGGACTCCATCTTCGTGTCCTTGACAAGGTGACCTAGCTTAGTGACAGGGATCCACTCCTTGTCTTTGACCTGACCACATCCAGGGAAAACCAAAGTCTCGAGTCACCGTGGCCTACAAAGCCTGGGCCCCAAGTCCTCTTGCTGCACGGCCATCATCCGCCCTTTGGTGTTTTCCTGAAAAAGAAAGTTTTTCACCTTGAAGAAGACAAAGCACATTTTTCTTTTTTTATTCAATTGTGCGTGTGTGTGTATGTATGTGCGCGTGTGTGCGTGTGTGTGTAGAACCATGGACGAATTCGGGAATCACCATGGATCACCTCCACCTCCTCCTTGTTTACTCTGCCCGGGGATTCACAGGCTCCACCCTACCAGGACCAGAAGCGCAGGCCGCTCCCACTTCCGCCTGGCGGAGTCTATACGTGGGATCTGGGATCCGAACTCAAGACCTTCCACCTGCAAGGCAGAAGCTTAACCCCTGAGCCACCTCTCCAGCCCAGCACATTTTTCTTATTCCTAATATATGTGAGTTTTATTTAGATGCCATACTCTGATTTGGGATGATTTAGGACAATGTCTTTAAGCACAGGTTATGCCATGGTTTGAAATATGAGTCGTCCCTCACAGGCTCGCGTATTTGACTCTTCAATTGTTTGAGGTCATAGTACCTTTAAGAAGTGGAGCCTGGTTGGACTAAGTGTGGGCCTCAAGTGGATTAGCTCCACCCTAGTTCTGGGAGAGGTCTGCTCTTGCAGTTGGTAGTTTTGCAGCTCTCAGCCTCCTTGATGGACATGACCTAGCTTTCTCCAGCTTCTGTCAACCAGCCAGGCCTTTCCTGCCATAATAGACTGTATCTCCCCTCTGGAACCATAAGCTGAATAAATCTCCCCTTAAGTTGTTTGAATTTGATTGGTGTCTCGTAGCAGCAGAGAAGAGTAACTGGTACAAGTTGCTCTGAAACACAGAAACCTAGTAGTAGCACCATTGTGTCAGGCCTTTAAATGAGATCTGGGTATTGGAGCTCCATTGGATTCTCACACTTCCAGGACAAGTGCCTTTACCTGCTGGGTCATCTTCCTTTAAAAGTTTTAATTACAACTTTGTTAGTTTTTAAAAATACAAAATATGGAGTAGGGACATGGCCCAGGGGTTAAAGCCTCTGCTTCCAGAGCAATTCCACCCCTGAAATTCCACCCCTGGAAGTCAGAACTTGAGAAACTCCAGCACAAAGCATTAAGGTGGAAGGTAATCCAGGATGGTTCCTGATGCCACCCTGCATAGGCACACACATTAAAATGCCCTCTTGTACACACACCAACATACACATGTATACTCACCCACATGCAAAACATACATACATACAAAAAATGAAACAAATGAGTAAGTTTTATACTTGACACTATCTGGAGGCCTGATGGCAACACGGAGCCTGTCCTGTGGCCCATGCTCAGGAAGCTAACAGCATCAGCGGTGACAGGGAGGAGAGCTGGCCTGTCTTTATTGCACTTGACATTTATCATGAAGATAAATGGGTTTCCTATGCATTTCATACACGAGCATAATGTGCTTTGATCATACTCAAGCCCCATTAACTTCATTTGTCCCCTCTCACCTCCTGTCCAGAAAAGGGAGGGACATCCTTATTGTACAATAACTATATCCTGTGTGTTGCTTTCAATAATCCTAAACCCAATATCTCAAAACCCTGTGGTGATACTGAGTTAAGCTTGTCAGTCAGTAAGGATCATTAAAATACAGTAAAAGTTGGCAGTCAAATTATTATCAGAGGATATCATAAGGTTTTTGCTTTGCCTTGGGTATTAGTAGGAACTCCAAGTTTACTAACAGATTTGGATGTCTAACTTGTCCCTCCCTGTCCCGTGACTGATTTTCCCCAGTCCCAAAGACTTTCTGACTTTGGACAGAAAAATTCTAATCTATTTGTACTGAGGAAATAATTGATTCCTCTTTGGATTTGCGTGATTGGGTCTCATAACTAGGACAGTTTCCCAGCATGCCACAGAGCAGTAGAGAGTAGGATGGGCTTGGAAGGCAACAGTGGAATCCTGGCACTGCTATTTTCCAGCCTCGGATACTCTTCCCTCTTGGAATCTGGAAGGGTGGGGGGGGGGTAATTGAGGGAACAGAAACTTTGTAGAGCTGCTGTAACTATTAGAAGTCTTTGATTAGTTTATTTATTATACAAAGCAAGTATATGTTGAGTAACAGGTTCCTTCACCTGGCAATCTGCTCTGAGCATGGTAAAATCTCTTTTGTGGAATCTATGTTCCAAGGCAGAGCTATGAACAAAGGGTCACATCCTAACAATATATGGTTAACCATCCAAGGCTCGACACTGCCTCTGCTGAGCATAGGACAAGAGGACATTTTGAAGGGTCATACACATTTAGAAATCATTGGAGCCCATGCACTTTGAGAGGTCACTCTGGGGGGCGGGTCACTGGATCTCATATACTTTGCATACACTGGGTCTCATACATATTGGAGAGATTGCTTGGTTTCAAACATTTTGAGGGATCTTTGGGTTTAATACAGTTTATGCGGTCAGAGGGTTTCATATACTTTGGGGGTTGTCACTAGGCTTCATACATTTTGGGGGAACTAGGTCTTATAGGTTTTATGGAGTTTCATAACTGAAGGTTCACTCAGTTTAATATACTTTTGGGGGGAGTCACTTGATTTAATATGTGTTGGGAGATCAGTAGATTTCATAAATTTTAGATATCATTAGGTTTTATACTCTTTGGGAGTTGCTGTGCTTCGTGTACTTTAGGTACCTCTAGATGTCATCTACCTTGAGTCATTGTTTGGTCTCAGATTACTTCTGTTGTCCACCATGTATTCCAACCACAGTTACTGAGCACCTGGTTGTCACTGTTAGTGAGTTCTGACAGACGCTAGGCACATATGATGGACAGGATACTACTTTGTCCTCTGGGGCTGAAAGTCAGGTTGGAGGGGTGAAAAAGTGTAATAGGAAGTTTCACTTCAGTGTCCTTAGAGCTATGGGTTTGCTAGCAAACCGATGTCCAGGCTGAAAGAAATTTGTGACACAAGACAGGGGTTGGTATGCAAAGGCATTTGAGAAATGAGAGAAAGAGAAAGAGGTGATAATCTGCAGGAAGCCAAGTGTCCAATGCTTTGTGATGTACAAAACAATTCAGTTCTGAGTGATGTAGGTAGCTGTTGAGGGAGGCAAATAAGTGAGAATAGATGTTGGCAAGAACAGAGGGTCACACTTGTACATCCTGTTCTAGGAAGAAAAGACACAGTAGGGACTGGGAGGAAGAGGGGCCCGGAGAAAGGCACCAGGAACAGTTCAGGGCCATATCCTGGCAAAGGGTAGACAAGACTGTAGTGAGTGACTGATATGGGTAGTAAGAGAAGAAGAGAAAGGACTAAGGTTCCTTCTGGGAGGATCAGATGCAGTATACAGATGAGTCTGGAACTAAAATTTTTAACGTCCAGTCCTATCTCAAGCACCGCTGATGCTGATCCCGTGGAAGTTGCCTAACTTCCATGTCTCAGTCTTTGTCTTAAAGTGAAGATGATAATATTAGGACCTGGTGGTGTCATTTCATCAAGTGGATTCAATAAATTAATGTATGTAAGTATTGGAACAACACCTACTTACAAGGTGGAACAACACACACCTTATCTTCAGTCAGCTCTGGCTATTCTTAAGGAACACAGGACAGCAATCTTAAAAGGAGTAGGTGGGCTTCCTGGGGGCTAATTTTGCTTGATTAAAAAGAAACTGCCTGTAATGTTGTCATGGTTTGAAATGTGAGTTGTCCCTTACAGGCTCACACGTTTGAATCTTTACTTGTTTGGCAAAGTCATGCCATCTTTAGGAGGTGGAACCTTGCTGGAGGACTGTCATAGGGGGTGGGCCTTGAGATTGGTTAGCCCTGCCCTGCTTGAGTACCTGAATTTGCTCTTAGGCAGATGTTACATGTTGATTCTGGCATCTTTAACATCTTTACTTTTCAATGGCAAACCAGGCTTTAAATCCACAGCACAAACTGTATGTTTCCTTCCACATACTGCCTAGCTTCTACCACTCTCCGAAACCTTAGAAGAGAGATCTACAACCTCCTCCCTCTTATATCTTTGATGCCTCTAAAACCAGGACCATGTGGACAACTTTGCCAAGTTTTGCGATGACCTCCGTGCAGATTGGCCCCCTGGAATCACATGTAGTTCAGTTTCTCTGTGTTGACTCTGTGCAAAGTCTTTCTTGGGCCTTCGTTTTAGAGGAAAAGGCAATTCCCTTGGAGCTGAGTTTTTGCTCTTCCTTTTCAAAAGAATTTGCATTCTTATTGGTGGAAATCTTTCCTAGAGGATCTTGCCTTCAGGGGTTCAGTCTTTTCTATTATCCAAATGGAGAACAGGCTTTGATTCACAAATGGAGCTCATCTCTGTAACTATAGCCACTATTTTGCTGTCTGTATTCGCTGTAGACTTGGCCTCACATTTTTCTTCAAACTTCACAGTTTTTACTTCTTTTTGCCTGATTTCTTGCTCTTTTTCATCATAACTCTGAACAAGAGCACCAAAAGCAGCCATACCACACTGTCAAAAGTACATTGCCTTGAAATTCCCTCCACCAAACACTGGAATTAACTTCAGGCAAGCTTTCAGAAAGAGGGCAAAACTTAAAACTCTCTGTCAACACATCATTCCATTTGCCCCTTATACAACTCCAAACACAGTCTCTGTTTTTCTCTTGACCATCACAAGCTGGCTTCTTGTGTCCACATCTCTAACAGTATCAGTATCTTCCAAGTTCTCACAAGAATGTCCCTTTTGGCCCTGTTTCCTAGTTTGCAAAGGCTTTTCCAGTGCAAAGTTCTCTGTATTTCTTCCAGCGAACAGTTCCAAAGGCCAGAGCCAACATGGGACATCTGCTAAGGAGAGCTGTATATACAATGGAAGGAGCCTGCCCAAGAGAATGATGTGTTCTATGGATGGCTGTGCAGGAAGGGTGCAACCAAAGCCCTTTGGAACTGAGATGATTTCAACAAGAGGCTCATTTATTAGACCAAGAGCTACAGGATTTGGAGTTTGTCCTGTTGGTTTTCAGTCTCATTACAGACCGGTCTTTCCTGGATATACCCTCATTTTTTCTTTTGGGTTGGGAATGTTTATTTTGTGTCATTGAATGTTGGAAGTATGTAACTTACCTTTTTGATTTTACATGAAGTGTGGACTTTGAATTTTTGGACTGCGATGGGACTACTGATGTAATCGATGAGGATTCTTAAAGTTGGACCAAGAATGGTTTGCATAATAAAATGACCATGAGCCTGTGGAGTCCAGGGGTGGAATGTCATGGTGTGGAATGTGAGTTGTCCCCCACAGGTTCATTTGCTTGAATCTTTACTTGTTTGGCAAATTCATGATACCTTTAGGAAGTGCAGCCTTGCTGGAGGAAGGCAATTATAAGGGGTGGGCCTTGAGGTTAGTTAGCCCTGCCTAGCTTGAGCTAATGAGTCTGTTCTTGAGCTTATAAACTGCAGCTCTCAACCTCCATGATATCTGCAGTGACTCAAGCTACCTCTAGCTTCTGACAGCCAGTCATGCCTTTGCTGTCATGAAGGATTGTATCTCCCCTGAGGAACTGTAAGCTTAATAAATCTCCTGCTGTGTCTTTAAGTTGTTTAAGCTTGGATGGTTTCACAATAACAAAAAAGAATAACTGATATAGATGTTAAGAATGCATTATCTTCATTCTCATCAGAAAACAGATAGCGGATCCACAGAGTGCTGCCTCATTGTCCTCTGCTACAAACCCAGACTGACTGCCTTTAATAGCTAGGACATTTGACCACACTTGTTACATTCGTTTTAATGCAGAGGACAGGGAAGGTGCAAGTAAGAAGAAGGGGCCTTACCCTTCTGGATTGCTCAGTCTGCAACCTTGTAGAATCTGACTTGAAGATGATGTGTTGCCTGTGGAATATGTATTGAAATCTGAGTGTCATTGTGGAAGAATTGGGAAGCAAGGTCTTAAGAGATTGTCCAGTTGCAAGGAGGATATCTGTGGTATCACAAGAGCAGGTTGTTGCAAAGTCTGCAGAGTGGTGTCCCTTTTCAGGACTTTTGTCACCCATACTTGCATGCCTTCCTGCTTTTCTGTTATGACGCAGCATGTGACCTTCACTAGAGATGACCATATGATCTTGGACTTCCAGCTTTCAGAATCATGAGCTAAGTGTCTTTCTCTCCTTTATAAATTTCCCAGTCGTGGGTATTGTGTCATAGCAACAGAAAACAAACTAGTTTCTGGTAATATTGTGAATTAGTGGTTTGCGTTCCTTAATGGTTTTTCCAAAATTCCATTATTCTAAATACCTTTTGAAAGTTCTTATTTGAGAAGCTTTAAGTTCACATAAAAACGGAGTGAAATCCTGCCCCTAGAGGCACTGCACATGTGATTATTGCATCCCATGAGCATCAGACAATGACAGAGAGGAGATGAGACTATTTCTACATTCAGTGTTTTTACCTGTGGACAGTTGAAGGATTAATAGCCTGACATACACACTCCCTGACAAAAACCTGAATTCCATATCTGTGTACTCACAACATGAAGGCCTGTCAAGGAGTAAGTGCCATGTGTATTCTATGTGGACAGCCTCTTGTGGGCTGGGTCTCCATGCACCCACAGCAGAGATGGCCTCCTGTGGGCTGGGTCTCTGTGTGCTTACATCATCAACTTAATCTTATAGAAGGTGGACAAAGCTGCCATTCTTCAGCTTTATCATATGTTCTTAACCATACGGAACTGGGATCATATACTATCTACATCCTTAATGTATTTTCTTTTTATTGCTTATGTATTATTTTATATTGTACAATTTAAAAAATTAGGGCATAAAGGCAGGAGGTGGACATGTCCAGGGGAAGCAGGGAGGAGACAGGAGACAAATTGCATTGTCTACATGTATGATATTGTAAAAGAGTAAAAATAAAAACAAAATTAATTTTGAAAAAAAAGCAGAGTGAAAGACATGAATATTTCCTTAGTCCCCTTGTAACATGTGTATGCAATCTCCCCCACCATCCATATCTGCAGATGTCACAACTGATGAATGTACCATTGACCATTGTAAGTCATGATTCAAAAGCCACAGAGCTTCCCAGTTATTCATGATACCAATAAATACAATGTTTTTAGCTTTTGATTTTCAGGTGCATGTACCCTCATGGGAAATTGGTGACCAAAGCATTCCCAGGTCAGCTTGCTGTATGTACTCTCAAGTCTCACTGAGGAAGCTTTAAGAAGCACCTACTATGCCTCTTCCCAGTACACCACTGTCCTTAGAAGACTCGGGAGCTCCATTTGTCTTCATTCTTGACACATCTGACTCCATGACCTCCTAATTCCTTGACCCAATGACCTTTTTCTCTGGTCTGTGATGGCTTCCTGTTCTCACGGTTGCAGGCTGTGAAGTCGGCTGCTCATTATCTCTTGACACCGCTCCACTTCCAGAGTCACAAACTCAGACATCCTCTGCTCAGACCTGTCTCCCTCAGCCATCTGTTCCTTTCTAGGCTGTTTCCATTCTCTTTCCAACGACTATCTTCCACTCAAGGGTCTTCCCTATGAGCTTTTGTCCTGTGTTCGTGGCATAGGCCTGGCAAACTTGAAATCCAAATGAATGCAACTCCACTCACCATCTGATCTTGCAGCAGTCAGTGGAAGGTGGCTGAGGTGTAGCCAGAATAGGGTCACTGCAAGTTCTTCATCACTAGTACCCTGCTCCAGAATGCTCCATTCCACTGACCATCTCCCTGTGTTTTCCTGTTCACTTCCTCTCTGGCCCTCTAACCGAGCTTTCCAAGCATCTTCATGCAGCTGAGTTTCATAAGTCTTACCTCCCTGTCGGCTTCGCTCCATCCGTCACAAAAGTAGCAACAGGAGCCAAGACCTCTCCAACTGTGTGTCATCAAATCTACCACACTACTTGCTTCTGAACTATTTTTCTCCCTGGTCCTCTGTTATTGAGCATGCATCCCTCCTTTAAATCAGGCTTCAGACCTAACCCTAAGAAATGGTTTTGTAGTTCAATAAAAGTCAGACAAAAGTGAGAGGAGAGGGAACTAGAAGGTGGTGAAGAAACAAGACTCAGACACCTCATTTGAGAGCTCTGTTTCTGCAGGGAAGCAGGCACTATACTCTCCACTGTCTTAAGCTGTTGGTCCCTGTCCTCATCCATCTCTTCTGTCTCTCTGACCATTCCTTTCATCTGTTAAATACTCAAAGGTCTCCATCATCAAAAGTGGGGCAAAAGCTAGTAAATGATTATCAACATCATACTTCAGCCTTCCATCCCTTGGCTGTTGGTTTACTAGTTTCTTGTTCATAATAGAATTTCTCAGATTATGTCTTGTCACTTTCTTCATAGTCTAGGTCCTCCACATTGCATTTCGAGATGCTTTGATTAAAGTCGCCGATTGATTTCAAGACTGTTAAAATCGTGTGTTTACACTTATCAGTTTCCCAGAGTGTTGGTCCTGAGGTAGCCTCCATGGTGGAAGATCTACAGATTGGAAAAGTAACTTACCAAAGGAGATTACCAAACAGTTGGACAAATCAGCACCATGTTTGCCTACTGCACCCTGTGTAAGTCTGGGGGCAAAGTAACTGAACTCCACAGTAGCACAGAACCGGTTTATTCTCAAGGGTCTTTAGGTGGCCTGCAAGGTGGGACAAGAATACATTGCATTGCACGTGACCCTGCTCCGCTTGGGGGAGCACAAAGGTCAGAGGAGGAACTAGCTTTCATTGGATGGTCAGCAAGGACATCACAGGACAGGCATTGCCCAAGCTGCTGTTTGAGAGGTTGGGAACCAGTTCTAGACAGTGAAGATTATGTGTGTGACCTTCAAGAAGTCTCATGCTATGTGGTAGTTGTGCTTGAATCAAATCCTAGCCCATGAACTACTTCTCCAGGAGGGAGTGACCTCACACTCTCTTGGTGCTAAATGAAGAAGGAATGGCTAAATGATTATTTTGTGTGTGTTCATGTGTGCAAGTGCATATGCATGCATGTGTGTGCATATGTATGTGTGCTAAATGAAGGAGGAATGGCTAAATGATTATTTTGTGTGGTTCATGTGTGCAAGTGCATATGTGTGCATATGCATGCATGTGTGTGCATATGTATGTGTGCATATGCATGCATGTGTGTGCATGTGCATTTGGAGATCAGATACCTATTTTGGATGCTGTTCCTCAAAGGTGGCACACTTTTTTTCTGAGACAAGGTCTCTTGCTGGGTCCTGGGGTTCGCAAACTCTGAAATATCAGCCCCAAGCTCTCCATGCCTCCCCAGAGCTGGCATTACTATGTGTCACCATGCCTACCTTTCTGTTTTGTTTTGTTTTGTTTTGAACATAGGTTCTGGGGATTCAACTTAACTCTTCATGTTTATATGGCAAACACTATAGGCTGAGTCATATCCCCAGCCCCTGGATGATTTCTTTAGTTCTTTAAACTTCCATATTTTGGTGTTGTTTATAATTAAGCATGAATGTATTTCAAGTGCTTAGCATGTGATCAGGAGCAAAGGGAAGCATAATGATTAGGGTGCCAATCTACAGGACTAAATGTCCAAAGTTCCTAGCCCAACCCCACTACTTGATATGACTTTGCACAAGTCGTTTGGCATTTTTATGTCATCTGTACACTAGACTTCTGATAACGTCAAAATCACAATGTTATCACGTGGGTAAAAGCAACCCATAGGTGCAATTCACCTAACCAAAAGCCTTGTAACAATTCTCAATAATTGTTCATAGTTATGGCTAAATAATCATGATCAAATTTCCATTGACCATGATGACTGAATCCCCCAAAAAGTCAGATTTCTGCTTTTAATATTTATCTATGTGAGTGACAGCACACATCTGCATGCCATGGCATGTGGGCGGAGGTCAGAGGACAACCTTGGGACCTTCAGTCAGTTCTTTCCTTCTACCATGTGGGCTTCCAGGAATTGAACTTAGTAGGTCCCCAGGTTTATGAGCAGGTGCCATGCTTGCTGAGGTATTGTGCCAGCCCCAGAACCTTGTTTTCTAAAGTCTTCTCATCCCAATTGCATCCTTTCTCTGGCCTTATCATTCACCTGGGATTTGTATCACTCTTCAAGTGGGTCAAAGGCCGAAGGAGCAAAACAGGCCTGCCTGACCCCAGGGTGGGACCTCTGCTGTGACCACCCCCAGGCCGGATGTCTAGGTCACGCTGATGTCCGATCCCCCTCTTCCCTCACCTTGGGTACAAGTGAATTGCCAGCGGGGGTGATCATGTGGACATTCTGACCTCGAAGGCTAAAGAAGTGGTCACTTGACGTGGGCGTGTCTAGAGAACTCTGAAGAGTTCCCACGTCTGATCTGTTTTCCGTGCTTTGGAAGCTCACAGCAGCAGTACTCAACCCGCACCATGCATTTTCAAGTACAGAAACACTAAATCGAGCCAGAGGGTAAAACAACAGAGGCTTTCACTTTTAAAGGGATTCCGAGCACCCTGCCCGTTTCCTAAAGGACTCTTTCCCTTTTATGGATGAGCACCAGGCTCCAAGACAGTGTAAATAGAGCTTCCTGTTCCAGGGACTGGCTGGCTCCACAGGAGCCCAGGGGTCCTTTGGGAAAAGTCGATAGGAACTATGAGCCGTGTGTGAGCTGGGGCTCTGGAGCCAACTGAGCCAGAAGGGAGGGAAACACATTTAACAGTCCCTTTGTGCAGACTTCGGTCCCAGAAGCACTTCTGGGAAAGGAGGTCCGGTGCCATACACACAGTTCTTGCAAAGAATGGCAGGGAAGCCGGCCGGGCTCAAGAGAGCCATTCCCAGACTCCATGCCTAAATCTCAAATCTGGCCGCTTAGAGGAACCCAGAGCTATCTGGAATTCCCACAGTTCAGGGATCGGTTCTTCAGGTGAATTCATCTCAGTGGTGGTAGCCTAATGTAGGTGAGGCTCAGGTTTGATTTCCAGCACTGCCAAAATAAAAATAAATAAATAAATAATAAAATAACAAAACCAAACTGATTCTGCTAGTCTAATAGCAAGTTCGCTATTTTAGAGCGCTTAGTTAAGTACACATATCAAGGACATGAAACTAAAATATTGTCTTCTCTCTTAGACTATGATATTTTCCCATACTATCAAATGATAATACTGAAAAGTACTTCTGTGGTGGGGTCACTGTGCCATTCACTCTGACCACTTTAATCTTTGACTTCAATGTGTCTTATCTCATCAGTGGTGACAAATTTGGATGGCAACTAATGGCTTTTTATGTGCTGAGCACTCAGTTCAGCTAACAGTCTCTGTCAGTAAAAATAATTGCTTGAACATGAGCCATGAAGCTCATTTAATACACAGTACATAAGTATACTATTATTGTAGCATACTTAATTGCAAAGCATAAACAAAAACAAAAATGTAAGACATGACACTAAATGAAGTTCTTATTTTTTTTATATATTTTTTCTTTTTCTCTCCAGGGCTGAAGATTGAACTCAGGGTCTTGTATGTGCTGAGCATGCACTCTATCACTGAGCTATAGCAATCCCATTTGAACCCTCCCCCCCAGCCAGAAATTCTTCTATTTTCTTTTGCATTGTTTTAGATTGTCTACTATTGGAGTAGAGCACCCTGGGTTGGTGGACACTCCACAAGCACAGGCCCAAAGCTGCTGAGCTGTTCTTGCTGGCTGGGTGTTCACTAGAGTCTCAGTTACACCCTGTGACCTCCTGACTTTACCGGCTCCTTAGCTTTTCCATAAGCACTTCCAGGAAGCTACCATCATGCTAGTGCTTTCCGGCTTCTGCTTCTTCTAATATTAGATGCACGGACTTAAAAGATGTGTTCAGGGAGGGGAAAGGAAGAAGACGACAGAGGGAAATAGGGGAGGATGTTTTCATGGTCAAAGTAAAGTTCTATATTCATATGAAAAAATCTTTATGAAACTTAGTGCTATGCACAATGAATATATGCCAAAAAGTATGTTCACATGTGTTCTAGACTTATCTGAGGACTTTAAAAAGAATTTGAATCCAATTTATAACTCTGCTCTCCAGTCAGACATAAGACATTCAGCATTAATGGAGATTTCCACTTCTGAAGCATTCTTTCTTAACCCAGAAATGAAGTCCATGTATTTAGTTTGCTATTGTTAAAAATAGGCATGGAATGGCATTGCAACTGAAAACATGGTTCCATTTAGAATAAGTGTTTGTCTATCGGATGGGAGACTTAAGATAGGAATATCTTTAAATTGATATGTAGCTTCTGTGCCATTCCTATCCAAATTCCAAAAGACCCAAGTGTTTATTGATGGATGAATGTATAGGCAAAATGTGGTGTACTTATATCCATGTGAAATATTGTCATGTCTTATAAAGAGAGATTATTTATCTATGTGCCGAACATGGATGGAGCTTGAGGAAATGATGTTAAGTGAAGTAAGCAGTCACAAGAGCACACTTATTATACAGTTCCACTTACATTGTGCTATTTTTTAGTTCATATAAATATTTCCATAGCATACAGAGTATTTAACATGTGGTCTTTCTCACTTATCAAAATATTTTTGTGATTTATCTATTATCATAGTAATCTTTCATTTTTATTGTCAAATAAAGTATTCTACTGAAAGAATAACACATATTTTATTCCCTGGTTCTAGAAAATAGACATTTGGAACGATTCTTGTTTGGAACTCCTGTGAATAAAGCTGTACAGACATTAGTGCCTAAGTCTGAATGGATATGTTCCTCATTTCTTTTAGACTAAATTCCTGGATTTGTATTTAGCTTTTAAAGAAACTATCAACAGTTTTCTAAGCTAACTGTATCATTCTGTGCTCACACCAGGAGTGCAAGGAGAGTCAGTCTCTCTGTATCTTTCCTGGCAAATCAGTTTAATTTTAGTCCTTTAGTATGTGTATGGTTGATTTAACATTTCCAAACCCCCAGATGGGGCTGGAGAGTTGTCTCAGGGGTTAAGGCTGTGCCTGGCAAGCAGAAGAAGGACCTGAGTTCAGATCCCAGATCTCATATGAAAATGCCAGGCAGAAATGGCAGCAGCCTGCACTCTAGAAAGTAGAGTCTGGGAAATCCCAGAGTGTAGCAAAAGGAGGTAGAAGCAATCCAGAATGATTCCCAAAGTCTCTCTTGAGAACCTTTGGTTCGCAAGGCAAAGAAAATGGAAAGGCTTCATGGTGGATTCCAGGAGAAACACTGCAACGTTTTAAAAAATGAAGGAGAGTTGACAAAGTGGCTCAGGGCCTTTGCCTTGCGAACCAAAGGACTCGAGTGTGTATCCCCAGATCCCGTGTAAAAATGCCGGTGAATGGTGATGGCTTGCAGTTCCTAGAAGGTGGAACCTAAGAACCCCAGAGTAAAGCAACAAGGAGGTAGAGCAATCCAGGACAATTCCCGACATCACCCTGACCTCCATAGGCACCCACACTCAACCTTTACACATGTCTGCATGTATGTACACACACATGCATGCAAAAATATGAATCCATTGTTTATACATAATAGATGTTTGTGCACATAGACTCTAGTTAAGTGAAGTTTCTCAATAGCTCAAGGACCCTTGTTATTGTTTCTGAGTCTCATGTCCCACTTGCAAATAGGAGCTTTAAAAAGGATCCTTCTAACAACTAGTAAGTTCAAGTATATTTCTGCTGATGGGGCTTGGGATCTAGCTCAGGTAGAATCCTCACCTTGCATGTATGAAGCTTTGTGGTCGATCCACAGGATTCTATACACTGGAATCGGTGTCACACTTGTAACCCTAGCACTTTCAGGAAGTGGTGATAGGAGGATGTGAAATTCATCTTCAGCTAGTGAGTTTTCTGCTGACCACCCTGGGATGCATGAGACCTTGTCTCAAAAAAAAAAAAAAAATGACCAGCCAAATCTCTCCCCATCCTAAAGCTCAGGGAACCTTACAGAAGAAGAGGCCACAAGATTGTAAGAGCCTAAAGATGGGGAGGTACACTGATGGACAAGATACTCTACTCAAGTCTCTGTTGGGACAGCCAAGATTTCACTGGACCCCACCTGATCTACACAACGGCTGCCAGGTCAACAAGCCCTCATAGACTAGCATGGATCTTAGGGCAGATGGCTTCAAGCAGTAGGATCCTTAGAAGCAAGGGGTTAGATACATATAATGGAGTACCTACATTAGTGGGCAACGCAGGAAGGGGTCCCAAGGTATGCCACAGAGTCCTGAACTCACTAGTGTTGATGACTCAGAGAGAATTTCAGGATCCATATAAGCCAAAGTTCTGGATGGTGGGAGGGAGAAGCCAGGAAACACCAAGAGGGAAAGGTGGAAGGAAAGGCAGGAGCGTGAGAGTGAAGTGTGGAGGAGAGAGCAAGTTGGGAGATGAAGGGGGAAGGGGAAGGAGTAAGGGAAGGAAGAAGGAAGGGAGTGAGGGTACTTACCCTTTGAGCTTATGTAACTGGGTAAAAAATAAAATTAAAAAATAATCAAAAGAATATGCCTGTTGTCTCCAAGAACAGACAGGACATAGCTTGTATGCTATTGTACATGGAAAAAGTGAAATTGTTCACTTTTATCTAGTCCTGATCACGTAGTCTAAAGATGTAGCTGATATCTTGCTGATGGAATTGAAATAAAACAAAGCAAGAAACGACACACACATTTCCTAAACTCGGTTACTTAGGAACTAGTGTCTGTTAGGAGTAGTATAAATGAAAGTGTAAATTGTGAT
This sequence comes from Typhlomys cinereus, assembly GCA_023101885.1. Classification (NCBI taxonomy): domain Eukaryota; kingdom Metazoa; phylum Chordata; class Mammalia; order Rodentia; family Platacanthomyidae; genus Typhlomys; species Typhlomys cinereus. Next base: position 4,118,159 of record JALPQD010000124.1, read on the forward strand.
GGAACATTGTATTGTGAAAAAGGAAAATGTTTATTGCAAGTGCTTTCTTATGAGATGACACACTGTGATACCTATGTGGAATGCTTGGGTTTCAAGCCAGAAGAAAGGCTGCTATACAACTATCCTACATAGGTTAGCAATTTCAGACTAACAAATTGGACAGTGTTATTTTAAATATTAATTTGGAAATATAATTACTTTTTGTTAGAAAGTTGTTTCCATTGATTGGGACAGACTGCTATGTTAAATGAGTAAATAAGCATTTTTCAAAGTGATCTGTTTAAATGTCTAATGCTGCTACCAAGAACTGTTGTAACCCACATAAGCAGAAGATTCTGGAGTTCTCCACAAATTTTAGCATGAAGAAAGTTCTTCAGATAAGGCAGCATCAATCCCTCCCTTGATATTCTCTAGTCTCTCCTATCTCCTTTCAGTATTCTCTGTCTTCTGCTGTCTGCATCTTTCTGTGGTTAAGATTACCTGTACATTCCAGATTGGGAAATCCACCTCCCATCTGCTTGGCTTATCTTCTTTGTCCACCCACCATCCGCCCATGAGCCTCTGACATTGTTGTCCACTCCCTGCCTGAAAAATCTTTGATGTTGGGACACCAACCCGCTCAGTATCTCTTCCAGTCTTGTCTTTCCATTCCTCAGCTTGCTCTTTGCTTCACTGGGTTCCAACCTAGGTTTTTTTCTTTTACTCCATACACACTTTCCTGGGGTGTCCTGAGACCTTCTGCTTCAGAGGTGACAGTCTCCAGTGATTTAACTCTGGGTACCAACGGAATACTTCAAGTCTCTCTTTGACTCCCATGCATGTTTTGGTCAGTGATATTTTTATTTGGAAACTCATGACAATACCTCTAAAAAAGAAAAGTTCATGAGACTATCTTCGACGTTTTATCTCTGGGTGCCTCTCCTTTCAGTGACAGTGGGCCTCTGGAACTCGCTGTTGCTTTAAACCCCTCCTGTGTTTGTTCCGTGCTTTCCCTGCTCTTCTCTATGCTCACATCATCTTGGTCCTGCACTATTGAGCAGCCCACCTCATTTGCTTCTAAATTGCTTGCTAGAATTTCCTTTCAAGCCGGAACAATTGTCCATAACCCTCCCAGGCTCCCTCCCCACCTGCAGACACTGTGCACGCTTGCGAAGCAGAAAGAGGCACACGGAACCTCCAGTATTTTCTCCTTGGGTCTCTCCAGCTGAGCCTTTGCCATCCCCAGTTACACAGTTTCCCAGACATGCCACATTGAAAGGCAAGTGATGTCTGAGTCTCTGTACTCGCAGTCAGTGACATTCACTGTGGGTTAGTACTCATTCTTTTTCCCAGTCTTCTCTTAAAGGTCACCTCCTTGCTGAGCCTCCACCCTCTCAGCACAATGAGCATTTTTTTCCTTCAAATTCCAGAATCAATTCACATCAGCCCTTATCATATCTCACTGTACCGTGGCTACTAGTTTGCTAGTCCCTAATTCCCCTCTGGATTTAAGAGTAGAGGGCTGTCTGGTTGGTGACTACCCAATGGCCACACCTACTGATAGGTGTGCAGATTGATTAGCTGGGTGAGGAGTTAGGATAAGGGCCTCGCCTCTCTTTCTGAGATTGTTATAGATGTTCATCTCTGTCCATATCCAGCTATGACTACTGAGGGCGTTGTCGCAGAGAAAAATGAGTATCAAGTAAAGAAGCTGGTGAGGTGTAGCTGGGCGGGTAGGGCATCTGCTTGCACACCTAATGACCTGAGCTGGATTCCCAGAAGTCCACGGGATGGACAAAGAGAACTGATTTTTGAACGTTGTCATTCCCTGACCTCTACCACGTGTCATGGTAAGCATGCATTTTCTCTTACATGCTCTCTCCCAAATAAACACATAAAAATATCAAAGAGCAAAAGAAACTGATGAATTGAGCTTTTCCTCTGGCTGACGGGCCAAGAATTATTTTACATTCTGTCATTTGCAGATCAGCAGTATGGACAAAGATATAGACAGGAAAGAAAAAATATGAGACGATGGGAATTCACAGGGAAGAATGGGAAAATCAGGTGAGTGAACTGGAAAAGAAAGCACCCAAGGAGACAAGGGGGACAGAAAAAGAAAAAAGATTGTGGGAAAGAACGCGCAGAAACAGCACCAAAGAATAGCGCCTTCGCTGCCAGTGAGGTACTCCGGGGAAACAGAGCTACAGGAATGAGAGGAAACCCTGGCAGGATGCAGCTTCTCCATTCTTTGCAGAGTTCAGGCTCAGGCGGCCTCCCTGACATTGTCTCTAAGTGCATGTGCCCAAAGCACAAGTCTATGGACGCCTTCCCTCAGGGGGGTCAAAAGGCCAAGGCTTCACATTAGAAGAGGAAGCTGTCTTTACAGGGTACAGGGCTAAATCCAGATGACACCCTGATCATCAGATGAAACCACTCAAATAACGCTTGCTTTGGGTTTAAGATCCTGATGAAACACCCTCGGAACCACTTGTGCCCACTACATTTGCATAGGATTTTAACATCTTTGTAACAAATTCTAAAACATTTCCATGCTGATTTCTAATCAGAAGTAACTCACCCAAGAAACAGATGAAAGACCTGGTCAGCTGCGGATAGTCGCCCACACCTGGCCTCTCAGTACTGGGAAGACCTGAGGCAGGACTGGGAGTGTGGGTCTAATCTGAGCTATGTAGTGAGATTCCTGCTCCAAAGAAAGAGACAAACACTCTAACTGGTTATTTCTTCAGGGAAACAGTGATAAAAAATATCAATCTATTCAAAAATTTAAAAATTGCAGTAGACTCTGAGAGCAGAACTTGCAAAACCTCATTTTTTATGACAGACTCTTTCTAGAATTTGTACTTTTATTCACTTAGTAATGAATTGCACATTGAATTGAATACATCCTGGAGGTGACAAGACTGCTATGTGATGACATGTTAAGGCAACATGATTTCTTATTGAACCTCCTCCCATCACCTCCGGATACTCACCCACTATTAGAAGATAATTCCTCATTTTGTCGTTTTGAAGTCAAAAGATGGCCAGGGAGAGTTCACAGAGTTAAGGAGCTTACCACGCATGCCTGGGGTTTGAGTTTGGTCCCTGAAACCCACGTAATATTTTCAGGAGGAGCCACTTCCACATAGCTGTCCTCTGAACTCTAAATATGTGCTGTGGTGCGCACACATCCACACACATCATGTGCATATATACACACAGTAATAATAAATACAATTTAAATTTTTTCCTGGTTTTACAAGTATATTGAGTAGTTATAACTAACTTCTTCCTTCCCTTTCCTCTTTACTTTCCTCCCTCCCTTCCCTTCATTAACCCATCCCACTCCCTCCCAGCTTCATGTCTATCTGTTTCTATGGGTCCCAGGGTTCCCCCTGGATCATCTGCTTTAGTGGAGGTTCAGGCATCTGTGGCAGACCAAGAGGCTCTTCCTTGGGCAGACCCACTGATAGAGGCGCTCCCCTTCAGCTGTCTAGCCCTAGCCCCTAGGGTTTCCACTGCATGTAATTATTTCTCCTGAGATTTTTGAAAGTCTATGGGGGAATGTTGGCATGTTAGTCATCATGCAGTTCTAGTAAGGACATGTCTCACTGCAGTGAGTTCCTGGGTGTAGCGTCCTACTTTGAGCGGAATGTCTTATTCCGTGGTGGACTTTCCCATATTTAGGCTTTTACGAATCTTACCTTCCCCTCTTCTGAAAGGTTCCCTGACCCTTAGATGGAGAGAGATTTGGTTGGCCTGATTCTGGGTGAGCAGTGCTGGTCCACCAGTACTCTGCATTCTGATTAGCTGTTGTCTATTTCACTGTCCTTCCACTGCACTAGGCTGCATCCCGTCTTGGTGTTGAGATTCTCTACTTCTATTGCAGAGGAAGGCTTCTGGGTTTAGTGCTGAGTGTTCTTCCAATCTATCAGTATATACATGCAATGGAATATTATTCAGCCATCAGAAATGATGAGATTATGGAATTTTCTGGTAAATGGATGGAACTGGAAAATTTAATATTGAGCAAAGTATCTCAGACACAGAAAAACAAATACCACATGTTCTCTCTTATATGCAGATGCTAGCTTTGATCTCCTTGTCAAATAATTTGGCTTGGAATTACTACTAGAGTCAGAAAATTTGAAAGGGATCAATGAATGGGAAGTGGGGAAGGGAAGGTTAAGGTGAACCTTTGGAAGGAGAGATGTAGGATACATGGCAAGTAGGGTGAGGGAGGGAATAATGGGAAAATTACCTAGGAGGGGAAGAGGGGATGGAATATAGGAGGGGCTGAGGGACCTATAGAAAAACCCTAAGACTGTGGGACACAACCCGGTAGGAACCTCTTATGTTGTTAATATTTCAGAAAACATTTCTTTTTAAAAGATGAACAAGAATGGACAGTTCCTATGTAGCACAGAGGAAAATAGGGCAAACAAAAAAAATGCCCTGAGTTGTTCCACTTTAGAAGTAAAGTGACAATTAAACTTATACTAGAAGTGGAAGGAATATGACACTCTCTGATAAATTGTAGGTCAGAGAAATCTCAAAGGCCCCCAAACATTAGAGGCTTTTGCCAATGCTCTTGGTTGACCTCCAAAAAACTGACAATAAGACTCTATTAGGGAAGATGCAACATATATGGATCACAGGACATGGGCAAAACACACCAACTGGAACTGTTTTAAGAGCTTACACAGTACCAAGGGATACTATAGAAGCTACTGGGGGAGAAAATAATCAAAGGCTTCATCAGCTTGTGAGGTCTGTAAGTTGCAATAAAAAATCACCATGGCAACAGGTGATCACCAATGTAAGAGTGGCATGTGTTTCAAGGAGACAGCCAACAGCTTTCTGATTGGACTTAGGGCCCACTTACCAGAATGAAACACATTCCTGTTACTGTTAACTAGAACAAGAACCTATAAAAGGGAAGGAAATAGATCACTAGGGGAGAATAGAACATGAATAGGAAGATAGTATACCAAAGTGCTCTGTAAATAAATACAATTAAAATTTTTTAAATTAAATTTTAAAAGTCAAGTAAGAATGTAAGAGCCTGAGGATGGGGAGATAGCAGTTGCTGTTCACGTCTGATCTCTGGTACTCAAGAGCTCAATGAGACACTGTCTACTTCCACTAGACCTCTACAAAAGCAGATTTAACACTTTGTCGTGGAACAGAGATGATCCCATCAGAAGTAACACTACCCCGAGGGACTGTATGGGACTGGTGCTACACAAAAGATAGGGAAGCCTCTATATTCTATGGTTTACTTACCAGTAGACTATTCATGCCTTGACACGTCCCCAAGCACTAAGATGTCCTAGAGATAACCTAGTGGTTTGCACATGTAAAAAGAAGTGAGCGAGGAAAGAAAACAGGCAGGAAGGGAGAACAAAAGGGATGGGAAGGGATGTGGGCCGAGGGTACATAATGAACAATCAAAACACATAAACTCTTGTTAACATAATTTAAAAATAAATTAAGAAAATAAAAAGTCAAAACATATAGAAAAGATCAGCATTTTGCAAAGAGGCTAGACCAGACCTCATTTGAAAAACCCTTCCAGCCCCTCTGCCACGTCCCAACCCAGTCTTTATTCTGGTGCCATGCCATCTCCTTGACTGGCACTCCCCAAAGCCTGGGACACATGCTCAGACTCATGAGTCAACCTGGTTTAAGAGGACTGGGGTTGGTTACCATGTTAGAAGGAATGAGCAAACATCTTCCACAGAATATGTACAAGAGATGACATAGAGAGAAGGTGGGTGGCACAGAGTGGACAGTGGGGCCCAAAGTGATTTCACTTTCCAGTGAGGAGCAGGCCTGGGCCCCTTACTTCCTTCTCTAGTTCTTCCTGAGACTAAGTCACCTGGGGCTGGTGACGGTGTCTTTGGCTACTGCTAAGTGGTTTCTGTGATGATTATATTACCTAAGCATTTATCTCTGAGCTTGGCATAAGGAAAACACCTTAGCTGTTCTAGAAAGGGCTTTTCACAATTTGGTGGCACTTGGTGTGTCAAAGTTACTTATCTGTAAAGATCTGTGGACTTTTTATCAGTTATTTCTCCAGGCGCCCCAACTCTCAGATCCAAGGTTACACAAGACTACCAAACTATACTTTTCAGTAAGACCCTTAAAGGTCCACAGAGAAACAAAACCCGTGAGGATTCTTTATTTCTCTTTTCTTTTCTTTTCTTTTCTTTTCTTTTCTTTTCTTTTCTTTTCTTTTCTTTTCTTTTCTTTTCTTTTCTTTTCTATTGTTCCCTTTCCTTTATGTAGTTTTTCTATCATTCATTCATTCATTCATTCATTCACTCATTCATTCATTGCTGGAGAGACCTATCCCATATAACTCACCAAGAATCTCTCAAAAACAAGACACTGCTTTCTAAAAAGAAGCCCGGAGAAGGAGTTAACCTCATTCTCATCAATATCCAATGCCTTCATGAACTGACTCTGAGAAGGAGATTTTCAAATCAGTTTCATAGGAGGACTCAAGGTCAGTAAGAAGAATCACTAGTTTCTCTAAAGACTCTGCCAATACTCTTCATCTCCTGAGACATTTCAGGAGTCATTTGTAACCAACCCGGGGAGTGTACCTTTCAGAGAAACTCCAGAATCAACAAAGCTATACATTGAACAGAGCAATTTGCTCAGTAACCAGCAGGTCCCCACAGATAGCTCTTATACAGATCTTGCTGAAAGAAAGGAAGTGTTGGGTTTCATTCTGCCAGCACTATAAAGTGTGTGCAAGTGAATACACATTCTTCATTCACACACTTACTCTTCAGATTTGAGTAAGAATTGATGTAACTTAAGGTTCCCTGTAAGAATTTGAGTTGCATAATCCCACTATTAGTGAGAGAGGAGCTCCTTTTTGAATGTCAGTGTCACTTGTCTTATCTTAGGTGATATTTTCAAGTGGGATATTATAGTCACACATCTAAATTAAAAATATTATTCATGTATGACTTGAAACACTGTTGAATTGGGTTGAATGACACTGAGAAACAGGCATTTGTGCAACACTAATGGCTTCCTTATATTTCCTCAGTGATGCTATAATTGCCTATGGAAACACAGAAAGTCACTTCCCATCTGCCTAATACAAACATGCCACCCCTTGTTTTCCTCTCAGCATCACTTAACACTTGTCCTCTGGTTTTCTGGACAGTCTTCTGTCCTTAAGAGTCATTTTTATGTTAGCTTTGTGTATAGAACATAAATGTATCTCATAAGTCACAGGTGGATGTGTTGTTCTGATGCTTCAGGTGAACTTTGACTGCATGGCTATAAGACCTTAGCATGTCTTGGCTTTCCAGTTCCTTCTCAAGTCCCTCTTTCCTATCATATGTATGATATCCTGGCAAAGGCTTTCCCAGTGATTCTGTCCACCTGTGATCAACTTCACATTTTCAATAACAGCCTTTCACAGTCCTACAATAAGAAAGAAACGCTTGCTTTACAGGGAACATTTAGAGGTGATTCTCTTTTAGGGGTCTCTGGTCAGATAGCTCCCTCCTTACATGTTCAGAAACCTATCAGAACATTCCCTGGCTCTTTAAGCAGCACTGGTAAGCACATGGCATGTGAAGTATGAAGTCTTAGATGTTCTTTCTGTAAAGCTGTGTCCCTCCATGCTCTCCCGTGCGTCCAGTAGAGGCAAGGCAGAGTTTCCAGGTTTGGTGAGACATACCCACTTGCTTTTACAGGTAGGTCAATTTAATAGGAAAAAAAAACCTTTCCAGATGCAATAATGATTTAGCAGGTTAATTAATTCTCATAGTTTCCTAAAACATTTCTGTTCCACTTCATTTTATAAGGTTACCTCCATGTTTTGCACCAAGAAAAACCACCTAGCTCCTGAGGTGGCTGGAGTCACCCCATTCTAGAGTATGGCAGAGAGAGGATCTCTTAGACATCCATACAGCAGTGAGGCTGCTCTCTGTCATCGGTATACACTACCTTAGTACACTGTGACCTACAAACACTCTAGTGATGGAAATAGGTTTTCCTAGTCCATCTCTTTGCTTAGCAGGTCACCTTCTAAAATGAGTATGTGCCCAGTGTCAGGAACACACCTAGGTCTTTTTCTGAGTCTAGGAGCACCAGCTACCCAGGAACCAGCTGTCCTTGGATAGCAGATAGATGCAGGTGGAGCATCCCTACCATGAAAATCCAAAGTCCCCAGTGCTTCACAATCCAAAAGGCCACAAGCAGAAGATTCTACATGTAATCTCATGTGATAGACTGCCACGAAGATAGATACATTACACGCTGAAAATGCTACATAAATCACCCTCAGGCGCAAAGTATGTGATGCATAGGAAACATATATGAATTTTGTGTTTAGAATTGGCTCCCAAAGCAGAGGTATCTTTTAAACATTTTAGATGTTTCATTTATTTTGAGTGAGAGAAAACAGACATACGCCACAGAGTATTTGTGGAGGTCAGAGGACGACTTTGGAAGGCTGGCTTTCTCCTTCCACCATGTGGCCTCCAAGAATTGAAACCAGGTTTGGGCACAGGCACCTCTACCTACTGAGACATCTGGTTGGCCCATCAATCATATCTTGTTGATAGACAGTTAGAATATAGACAGAGATATTCCAAAGTCTGAAACATTTCTGGTCCCAAACATCTTGGTTAAGACACACTAAACATCTAAATTAAAAGCAATGGGCTTTCTCCCTTGCTAGAACAGTTCCTGCTTCCAGGAACCTGTTAAATAGACCCTATTCTTTTGGTTTCTCCAAAGCCTTAAAACTAGGGTCACATGCAGCTTTCCTCTCACTGGAATCCATCCCCTCCCACACACATACTGTGAAGGGAAAGCTCCTTAACCGTTGCCTAAATCCTGCTATCGCGCCACTTTCGTTTACCCAGAATTCTTTTTTTTTTTTGTCCTGATATTACCTTAATTTCAACAATGGTGCTATCTACTACTCACAGTCATGGTCTTCGAGTGACACTCCTTTACATCCTGGTACCCTACGTCTGCTAGAAGGAGCCCAGCAGACTGAGTTGGCATCCCACTGTGTGCCTGTCATCCACGAGGGCAGCCTACCTCTTTTGTTGTGATCCCTGGCATCCCTCTACACTCCTTGGCTTATTCTGGGGCTGGGAGAGGAGGAAATGTCACCCTTCTGGCACAGTGAATGATTTAGCCATAGCTGTTGTCTACGTTGTCCCAGTAAAACATCAGTCATGGGAACAGCTGGCCAGGAACAGCTTCTTCTGCTGGTGGCTGGAGTCACTGGTGACCAGCTGACCTTGTCTGACTCCAGGACTGCCAGGGCCAGGCACTGAGGAGAAGGACCAGGCAGCCTTTGACACGTCAGAGCACTTATGTCCTGGCTTATACAAGCCAGTTTTCCTCTAATCTTCTCAGACACCCTGTCCCTATTTTGTTTTAAGTCAACTCAAGTTGTTATCAAACGTGCAAACAAGAAACCTACTGTCTCTAGCTGCCTGAGAACTTTGATCCAGCCTCCCCTGACTTCCAAAGTCTACACTTGCGTCCAGGCTAGAACATTGCACAGGGTTTCTCCTTTTCTGGAATTTCCTTTGCTTTGCTTTGTTTAAGTAACTCCAGTTCACTCTTCAAACTCAGATAAGGAAGTCTTCGCCACATCTGAGAAGTATGCCCTGACTTCTCAGGATTCTCATTGCATTTTTCATGTTACATCCTTGATGCCTGTTACTGTTGGGAAGTCCTCCCAACTGTAGACTACTAAGGACTGGTATCAGGTCAGACCCACATTATTTATTTTCATGCATGAAGGATCAATTACTAAGAGTTCACAGATAGACAAGAAGTGAGTGCCTTGGTTTACTTTAAAACATGATTTGTGTATGTAGAAGGAGCACTCCCCTTGGGTAAAACATACCCATGGAGAACCCTGTGTTCGGCGAACTAAATAGCACTGGATAGACCACAGTAGGTAAGCCTGAAATGATAGGGAGAGGAAATGACAGATCTGGGGCATTCAGAAGACGTAAACATGAAATACTGAGGAAATACGGGGTGAAAAGAAGAAAGAAGTCCATATGAGCCATGTGGCCTCTGGTGGCAGGAAAGCAGGAGGAGGAAACACTTTGAAGTTAAGGTTCTGTTGTTAATTTTTAAATTGAGACGTGATTTATATACACCATAATACCCAGCCTTTTAAAGTGTACAGTTCAGTGGCTTGGAGTATATTCATGAGGTTTTCTAAACATCACTGTTATCTGCTTCCAGATCTGTTCCATTACTTCTCAAAAATCCCAAACCCATTGTCAGACACTACCCTTTACCCCACTCCCCAGTCTCTAGCATGTTGACTTCACTCTCTGCTTCCAAAGACTTGCCTCTCCTGGGCATTTCCTGTAAGAATAATCAAGTACCTATGTCCATTTGTGCCTGGATTCCCCTGCTTTCCATGTTCTTCAGTATCATACTTGTTAATAAGACAGATCCTAGTACTCCATGCCATTTCATAGCTAAATCGTCTGCATGGTTTGCTGATGGACACTTTGGCCGTTCCCACACTTTGACTACTATGAACAGAACTTCAACGAGCATGACTGGCTTATGGTCTTCTTGAAAACAAGATATTTTCAGTCCTTTGGGAACGCACCTATGTGTAGAATTGCTGGATTATGTAATCTCTATATGTTCAGCTTTCTGAGGGAACTTCCAGACTCTTTTTCCAAATTGGCAACAACATTATCTTCTCTCTGTGAAGGTTCAACAACCTCAGCAACTCTTCTCACATTCTGTTGCTTTGATTAGAGCCATTCTAATGAATGTGAACTGTATCTACTTTGCTGCGGGTTCCATGTGTAGTTCCATAATTGAATCACAATACTGACCCCTCTTTCGCGTGCTTTCGGGTCATTTGTGTATCTTTTTTGGAGAACTATTTCTTTGGAACACAGGTATATGAGTGTACATGAGTGTGCCCATGTGCATGTATATATGTATGTATGCATGTGAAGATCAAAGATTGACATTGAATATCTTCCTTAGTCACTCTCCACCTGATTCATTCCTGTATGTTGGGGGGAGGGAATATATGTGTGTGTGCATGTGTATCTGTGTGTATGTTCCTGTGCATAAACATGCAGGTCAACCTTGGATGTCTTCCTTTATCACTTTCTATCTGATTTTTTAAAAAATTATTTATTTATTTATTCAATTGTGTGCGTGTGTGTGTGTGTGTGTGTGTGTGTGTGTGTAGAACCATGGGCGAATTCGGGAACCACCATGGACTGCCTCCACCTCCTCCTTGTTTACTCTGCCTGGGGATTCACAGGCTCCACCCTACCAGGACCAGAAACGCAGGCCGCCCCCGCTTCCGCCCGGCATCTATACGTGGGATCTGGGATCCGAACTCAGGCCCTTCTGCCTGCAAGACGGAGACTTAACCCCTGAGCCACCTCTCCAGCCCAATTTCTACCTGATTTTTTAAGACAGGGTTTCTCAATGATTTGGTAGACTGGCTGGCCTGGAAGCCTTTGGTATCTGCTTGCCTCCACCACCCTGTCCTGGAGTTGCAGACACAGTGATGCTGTACTTGCCATTTTGTGTGGTGCTGGGAATCCAAACCAGGTCTTCAGAAAGGCACAGCAAGAACTTCACTGCATCTTCTATCCCTACCTTATCTTTTGAGACATGGTCTCTCCTCGGACCCAGAGCTCCCCAGTTCAGTTAGGTGGCTAGTCAGCAAGTTTCAGGGATCCACTTGTTTCTGCCTGTCCAGTGTTGGGATTATAGAAGTGTAAGCCCATTTGTTGCTAGGGATTGGAACTCAGGCCCTCATGATTATGTAAAAAACAAACAACAAGAAAAAAAAACAACACTTTACCATCTGAGTCATCTCTTCAGTCTCTCATTTTTCTGAGCACAAAACTTTATTCTGAAAATAGAGTTTCAATACCAAAGGAATACCAAAAATTGACCAATATAATACAAATGAAAAATAGCAGTTAACAAGAATTTGCTTTCACTTTGTTCTGAAAAACATGAAATTATTTTTGTATCCCTTATCTGTATTTGAATTATTCACATATGAGTTTTCCAATGAGTTTAAAATCATAGGTTGGATTCTAATATTTAGAATGCTTTTATCTTCAGGTATAAAAGCATCATTTTAATCTGTAGTTTTTTATTAAATAAATACATTCTTTAGGAACAAGATATAACTCTTTTATCTATTTATTTTTTCTTTCATGCATGTGTGTATGGATACATATGAGTGTGTGTGTTTTCATGTGGGCGTGTGTATGTGTGTATGTGCAGGTATATGCACACAAATGCTCTTGAGTGTGTGTGCCTATGGAAGCCCAGGGGTGATATCAGGAATCATTCTCCATTGCTCTTTCACCATATTTCTGTGATGATGGGTTTCTAATTAAATTCACCATTAGGCTTAGCCTAGCTAGTCAGTTTGCTTTGGAGCTTCTCAGGTTTCACCTCCCAGGACCAGAATTATAGGCAGACTGTCATTCTCACCCAGCATTTTTACATGGAATCTAGGGATCCAAACTTAGGTTCTTCTGCTTACTGGACAAGGGTTTTAACCACTTAGCTATCTCTTCAACTCATATATGTCTGCTTTTAAAGGATTATTTGTGGTTTTGATAGAGTCATAAGAGTTTTTCATCTATTCTGGATACTAGATCCTTACTCTCTCTCTCTCTCATATATATATATGACTTGTATATACTCCCTATGACTCTGTTGGTTATCATTTTACTTTACTTTGTTTTGTGCTACATAAAATTCATTTAAAAATTTGAATGAAGTCCACCTTAGATGTTTTCTTGCTCTTTGCACTTTCATTATTAAACCAGGAAACTCTTGCCTAATCCAAGTGCATGAAGATTTAAACCTATGTTTCCTCAAAGAGCTTTGTAGGTGTAGTTATGATATCAAGGTTGACAATTCATTTTAGGTTAAATTATATATGATGTGGGGAATGTGGACACCATGTACCAAATTGTTGAGATTAAATATTTTTCCTCCATTGCATTGTCTTGGACCCTTTCCAAAATCAATTGACCATAGGCATATGGGCACATTTGTGGATTCTATTTTACTTTCACTTTAATTACACATTGATAACCAGTGTCAGAACCATGTAATCCTTATTTCTGTAGCCATTTAATAAGTTCTGGAGTCTTCCAGTTTTGTTCATCTCTTTCAAGTTTGCTTTTGTTAATCCAGATTCTATGAATTTCTGTGTATATTTTATTTGCTTGTTTTTAATTTTATTTTTCTCTTTAATCCCCATTCCTATCCCCTCTCCTTTTACCCTATTAAAACTTCATCTGTCCTGTCATCTCAAGTCTTTTTATATTTGTGGCCTACTGTGTTTCATTTAGTTCATCTTTCACACACACACACACACACACACATACAGGAGCACTAAATAATGAAATAAAATAAAATAAAATAAAAATCTTCAAAATCTCTTAGCCATAAGATCCTGTCAAATCAAAATAAGTTAATGCCTCAACAGAGAAAACATCAAAACAGAAGAATAATGACACAATTAGAAAATATCAAATTAGAATCAGTCCAGTAAATTGAAGACTGCATCCTGTACTTTGATGTCCATCTTCTGTTGCTCATCATATAGTCATGGTGACTCAGAGATTCTAGCTAATCCGAATCCCTCTTTGCAGCTCAAAGTTGTACAAGCAGAGTTTCTCTGGGCCAGGATGAGTCTCCCTTTGAATGGTCCTCAACATACATCCCATGGTTTTGGCATCTCCAACAACACTCTGGATTTGCCTCTGCAGTTAAGAACTTCACCTTCCCTTAAAAGAATTCCAAGTCTGACACTTGGTGCCAAGCTTCTGCCACTTTCCATGAACCCCTTAATTGTGCATCAATACCAATACCTTCTGGATAATGCAGACAAACTTTGCATCAAGGTTGAAACGTAGCTTGATCCACTCAAACCACAGCTGTATCCACATCTGAAGGGCAGGAAAGTGCTTCAGCTTAGACTTGCATCCTTTGAGGGAGTCAAGGTTTTCAAAGCATCAAATCTCTATATGGTGATATTTGTGTCATCCACCATCCCAGTGCAAAGCACTAGGTTTTTCTTCAATGATGTTAATCTCTCCAATAGTTTCAGCTGCTGGATTGTCTGCCGTTTCATCATCCAAAGTTTCAAGGCTGCCAGCACAGCTCTCTTCTACCAAGCAAACCAGTCTATCATCTATAAATTCAACTTTGCCAAAATCCTTATTCCCTTCATCACAAACTGAGCCCAACAATCCAAAACATTGGCATTTCTAATCTCCAAATGATCCATTAAATGCTGCAGAATGGTATTTGTCATCCACAGACTCAAGAGCTTTGAACATTTCAAAGTTTCTCCAACAAAATCATTCAGATTCTATAAATTCACATAGATTTATCAGCAACACCCCATGACTCTGGTACCGAATTCTATTTCCGTTTGCCCGCATAGTTGCTGATAAAAATCACATCAGAATAGCTTAAGAGAATAAAAGTTTATTTTGATTTTCCTTTCTTAACTATAACCAAAGTCTGACATTAAGTATTAAAATTAAAAATTGCTTAAAGTCTCTATAGACCCTGGTCAGGAATTGTGAGAGAAAATGAATCGGTTCCTTCTTTCTAGATATTTGATCCAAAGTGAGGTGCATAAAAACTGAAAACAACAACAAACCATAATCCAGAACATCAGAGACCCTACATTAATTATCTGGAACCAGAACAGCCAAATCTCTCTCCATACTAAAAGTTCAGGGAAATTTGTGGAAGAGGGGGTGGTAAGATTGTAAGAGCCTAAAGATGGGAAGGAGCAATGATTCACAAGATATTCCACACAAGTTAGGGCTGAAGTAACCATAATAGGACTTTGCATGACCTGCGCAATGACTGACATGTCAATGACCCCCCCCCCAAAGTCTAGCATGGATCACAGGCACTTAGGATCCTTAGAGGCAAGGACTAACAGTCATAATAGTGTTCCCATACTAAAGGGGAGCCCAAGAACGGGCTCTAGGCAATGCCACTGAGTCCTTATACTTCATCAGAGTGGAGGACACAGTGGGAACTTTGACATTCACACTAAAGGATGCTTCAGGGAATGGAAGGGGGGGAAGGGGGAGCATTGGGAGAAAGGGAGGGAAGGAGGTGAAAGGAGGGGAAAAGGGGGGAGGGTGCAAGAGGGACTGGGGAGGGGTGGAGGGAGGGAGGGGACGGGGTACCTATTAAGCTTGTATGATTGGGAAAATAAATAAATAAATATAATAAAAAAAACAAAGTGAGGTGCATAAGTCACAGAGATTAAAACTAAGCAAAACAACCCTGGCCAAGACATTAGCAGTCGTGTGCCCAGATGAAAGCAGAGTGGGTAATTGGGGCAGAAGATTAAAAACATTTACAGAACAGCTGGAAGAAAAAGAAGTTCTCTTGATAATCTTTTTAAAATGTATCTATTTAGTTTGTATGTATGTGTGCTTGTGTCTGTGTCTGGTGCACTGGATGTGTATAGAGGTCATGAGACAGCTTTGAATCAGTTCTCTCCTCCTACCATGTGGGTTCTGCAGACTGAAGTCAGCTTATCAGACTTGGCAGCAAGCACTTTTACTTGCTGAGCCTTTTCACTGGTCCTTAGTAATGATTTATGAGTGAGTTCTAGACATCTGTGTCATGTTTCCTCCAGAGGTAGGTCATTCTTCCAGACTGCTGATTTGGTGTGGTGCATCATGAATCATCTGTGTAGACTGTCTCCCTCTGAGCTGGTTTGCTCAACAGAGAATAAGTTGCCCAACTCTCAGAGCCCACTCCTTGTTGTGTGCGATCCCTGGAACCTTGTCATCTTGGCAACACCTTCCAGGATGGCAGCGCCCCTTCCCTCTCAGTGGCTTTCCATCTTTCCCAGCACGGGAAAGGGAGACCATGGTCCCCATCTCAGCTAACAGGAATCTCGCTGAGGAAGAGAACTGCCCTCCAACCATGTCTCCTTCCCAAGGAGCATCGATCTGCCACCACGTCTCTAGGAACCTGGGATGCTCTTTTGTATGATCAGTGACCCTGTCCCTCTTATCTCTTCATCTTCCCTGATGTCACCCCGAGCTGAAGCACCTGTCTTTGAGCCTCTGGACACTTACATGGCTCTGTTCTACTGGGTTCAGAAGAGGCTCTTGGAGCAGCGACCTTATCACCCAAAAGGCTGAGCAATGCAATCTGCCTGGGTTAGGTTGGTGGTGACCTAAACTCTCAGGAAAAAGAAGCTGACATAGTGCAAACTGTATCCTTGGGGCGGAAGTGGAGGCGCTCGTGAGACACACAGGCTCCTCGTGAGGAGAATAAAGCCATGTTAGGAGTAAACATGGTCACCGTGCCGGCTGCCGGGGTTCTTACACTGTGCCATCTCTCTGGGGCAGGCCACTGTGAATCTCAGGCAGCCGCTTTACCTTTAGCCATAAGGGTGGTCTGCGCTGTTCTTTCTCTGTGGTCTCTGGGGGAGAAGTGAGCACCCTGCCCTGTGCTCCCCTGTGCTCTGATGAAGCTGGGCTGTGAGGAAGGCGGCCCTCCACTGTGTGGTGGAGGCCTGCAAACACCAGGATGCACGATCCACGAAGGAGCCGATGCTCCGCGCGGTCCAGGAAGGAGCCGAAGCTCTACCCGCTCCAGGAAGGAGCTGATCTTCCTTGAGAACGGCTGTGCATTTTACAGCCACATTTTCCTCTTCTTTTTTTCCAGACTTGTGTATCCACCAAACCTATCATAGTCAATCCTCTATAATTCCTAACCTGTATTGTCTTTTCAGAAGTCGGAGAAGCTGCTTGCTGGGAAGTGATGGGTTAGTTACCTTGCAGATAACCCCGTCAATCTAAACCCATGCATGTGGTCCACGCCGGGATGATTGCGTGTTTTCAGAATGTGTCTTTCTTTTGTTATTCTTGTGGAGTAGTGTGACATTCATTTTGCTTTCAAGTGAGATATTTAAATATATGCATCCTTTCAGATTTTTTAAAAAACTTTATTCAGATAATTAACTGAAATTGAAGGGAAGACTACAATTAGAATCATCCTAAAATGTGTATGAAACATGTTTCTAAGTTGCAACTATCTGGTGGGGATATTTGAAACTGAATGGAGGAAGGCTGAGATGACGAAAAGGAAAAAGGAAGGTGAGAGAACGTGGCCTCTTTCAGCTTTTCTGCGAGCTTTCCCTGCCCCTGGGGAGCCCCACCAGGTAAGGCTTCCCTGAGGGTCATTTATTCTCCCCTAGCCGGAATCTACCCTTGTGGGCTGTGTTGCCTCAAAATGATGACCAAGCTGAACTTACTGGGTTCAGCTAAATAGTTAGCTTGCTGTCTGCAAGGAATGGATTAATTGTGGAGTTCAGACGCACCGATTAGAGCTAGAAGGCAGCACTAGGCTCTAAGGGCTAGATGTCCACTGAGTGTATCAGTGATCCCACATACCAGCACCTTTATTCCCTGCTTTAAAGGTGGGCTGCTCAGAGGAACTTACCCAAAGTCACATAAAAATTGGCAGGGCCAAGATGGGGTCTTAGCGGTTTATGTAGTATGTTTCCTCAGTACTACTGATGATACCTATCCCTTCTCACTGACTCTTTTCTCCTTGTGTATACAGTGCATTTTAATTAAGAAAAAAAGCACAGGAAATGAGTGGTTTCTTACAGGACATGGCCTTGGTGCTTGCTGGAGTAATGAGTAGAAGGGTGGAAATGACAGGGTCCCCACCTGCAGTGGAAGAGCTAGCACCCCCTGGGGCGGTGACTCATCTTTGCCTCAGCTTTGTAAACAGGGCTCCTTTGCTTCCAAATGTGATTTGCACAAAGGGAATAGAGAGCTGTGACCTGTCCACAGACACAGGACTGCATCTCACACTTTCTCCTGGTTCACTCCTGAAAGATTTCCAGTCACATACATGCTTCATTAATTCTACCCCTTGATTGTGATTACTGGTCCTCTTAAGAATGCATGTTTGGGATACCTATAAAAGCTTCTGGGACAGCAGATGACTTCATGAGTGAGTAAAGGTATCAGTGCACAAACCTGAGTTTGTTGGATCCCTAAAGCTCACATAGTAGAGGGAACTGATGTCTGGAAGTTGCTCTCTGATCTCCGCATACACTGTAACATGTGGGCACCTTCTCTCTGTTTCTGTCTCTTTCTCATAAATAACCTTTTTTTTTTTTTTTCAAAAGTTGGGGCATTATATGTAACAGCCAAGACTTTCTAACTGTAGATAAAAATGTCCCACTTTTCATAGGACTAATCCTGGGAAATCGGGAATCCTTCATATAAAATTCTAAAACAAACAATAAAATCTAAGTGATTTTTTTTCAACTTATAAGACAGAAAAAAAAAAGAAAGAAAAAGAAACCCTTCTGGTGTTAAAGATTCTTTTCAAGTTCATTTATCCACAAGCAAAAGTATTTCAATGTCTTTTTTCAGAATTTTGCCCCACACCTTTCTAAATTACTAATAATTTGATGTCATATTCATTCCATTGGTTTTCTGCTCGGTTTTGAAACAGTAAGTTGGGTTTTATAGCTCGCTGGGTAAATTGTCACATACCTGTACTCCTGAGGCTGGAGTGAGATAGAAGGAGGAGGCTCTCAAGCTAGAGGCCAGGAAACAACAATGACAACACCAAAACATCTTATAACTTGTGCTCCGGGAGCCAAAAGTCTCTGTAATCTTTTATGCTACCATCCGTCTTGAGCACAACTTTTATCAGTATAAAGTTACTCAGCAGAGGCTGGGGTATGTAGTTCAGTTGGTGGAGTGCTCACCTAGCACACAGAAAGTCTGTGTTCCATCTTCAGCGTTCTAAGACTCAAGCATCGGGGCACATACGGCACTCAGGAGATGGAGGTGGGAAGATCTAAAGTTTAAGGTCACCTATGGTTAGAGTCTGGAATGCGTGTGATTGGGTCCTAGAAACTAAAACAGGGCCAGGGTGGTGGCCCAGTGGGTAAAAGTGCTCAATAAACAAATCTGGAATCCCGAGTTCCACACTCGTGATCAAGGCACAAGGCGAGAACCGATTCATTAATGCTATCCCCTGACTTGCACATGTATGCCATGCAATGTGTGCCCCCTCACATACCCACTAAATTAATTAGAAAAACTTATTTGGGGAGCTGGAGAGATGGCTCAGGGGTTAAGACTGTCTCACAAACAGAAGGCCCTGAGTTCGGATCTCAGGTCCCACGGAAAAACTCCAGGTGGAAAAGGTCCCGACCTGCACTTCTGACCCTAGTGGGCGAGCCTGGAAAATCCCAGAGCAAAGCAAGGAGGAGGTGGAAGCAATCCAAGATGATTCCTGGAGTCACCCTTGGTCCTCCACAGGAACATAAAGTGCCCTCTGACACACACACACACACACACACAAAATAACTTTTTAAAAAAGTTTTAAAAAAAGAAAGAAAAACTTATTCAGGAGGTTGAGAGTATAGTTCACTTGTGGCAGACTTTTTAAACATGGTCTTAAGCTCTAGAAATACACAAAAATTTTTAACCTATTTTATTCTAATTAGTAAATTCATTTTGGTGTAGACACTATTGATTTAACTCTTCCCAGCCATTCAGAGTGAGATTTCTGATACTGAAATGCTAACTACCGTCACTTTATCGATGAAGTATAATTTGCACAGAAATGATTGCAGACTTTCAACACTGAAGAAATTTCAACTATTTACATGGTACGATTTTTGAAATTTATTTTAAATTTGTCCATATTTTAAATGAAACCTATAATCCCAGTCTCTGGGCAAGAATGAAGGTAGGATGTTGTGAACTAGAGGACAGCCTGGGCTACATAGGAAGACCTTGGTTTTTTCTTTTGTTTTGTTCTAAAGGCAAAATGAATTAGGAAACCCTGAACATTATCTAAACTTCATTTGAAAACCTGCCTGAGTGGTATTTAAAAAGGGATAAAGCATTGCTAATCCTGGTTCCCCTTGACCCCAGTTTCTTTTCATTACTTCTCAGCTGTGTCAGTGATTTAGTGGGGTCCTCACAAAGCAAACAGAGCTGAGCTGATTATTTGTATGACTAGAAAAAAAAAATCTATGTTAAATTTTTAACCAATATTCCCCAACTGTAAAATTATATGGAAAACAAAAATTCTCCCAAACAACGTTTAAGTTTTCCAAATTTCTATGAGCCCTAACTTGAAAATTATCAGACAATTCTGTCATTAGATGTGAAATCCAAATTGACTGAAGATTCAAGCCAATTGCAGAGTTCAGAGTTCTCTAAGCACAGGGGCTCAGTCTAACAATTGCCCTCCTGTCTTTAAAGGATTTATTCACAGCAGGGTAGCAATTTAGGTATAATTGTCATCAAGAGATCCCCAAACAAACAGGCCAATCATTTGTTATAGTTGCTAAATAATGTACCAAGCCTAAATTGGTAGTGAATTTGAGTGATCCGATAAACTTTTAAAGTAAGCAATCAGTGTATGATTGGAACTAAGTGGATTTTGAATTTTGAAATGCCTTGGATCCATAGAAAAGATTTTGCTCAACACATCCACATGCTTTCTATTTAGTGGGAACAGACAGAAGTACACACTTTCTATTGTAGCATGTTCCACCTGACATTACTCCAGAGTTGGGAAATGGGTTAAACCTGGTGATAAAATTGAATGTCTTCAGGCAAGACATAGAGGTGGGATGGGGGTGGGAAGCAACTTTTCCTTTTCTCCAGAGATGCTGACAGTAGAAGAACAGAGTTTTCTCTGTCTGCAAAAGTTTTAGTCCATGATTCAAATATAGTTTTTCTGCCTGCAAAGTTTTAGTCCAAATTCACAAATTCAGATCTAAGAGTAGGGTGAGAATTCAGACTCTTTAGGTTCAATGTTGTGACACTTCTTATGTCATTTTATTTCTTTCTTATGCCATTTATCCAAACTACGGAAAGAGCTGAACACACACCAGAGATAGGTTGGAAATTACAGGGTTATGTGCTTTGTGTGGCTTTTAAACAGCACCAAACAAGTTTATTCTGAGAACATTAAGAGTCAACCAAATGAAATGGTCTTTAATAAATTCCTATTGAAGCTCAGTCATAGGTCAAGAACTCCGATATCTTTCTCATATCATTACTGATCGAGAGGTCAATCTTCCCTGGAGAATAAGCAGCAGTTTTTCTGGATGCTATCGGTACTGAGGAAGAGCATCCATTCAAACCAGCAAACCTGATGGTCCATGCTAACAGTACTCATCACCTAGCATCTTAAGTCTATACCTCCTCAAATAAGATTTCAATAGAGCACAAAACCATTTCAGTTTGAACTGACATGAAAAAGCTTATTGTTAATAATAAGTTCTCAGTTTTGCCTTCCAAATAGATTTCTTATTCCTTGGATATGCTAATCAATAGCATACATTTGCTGGCTTAAATACAGCATAAAACACCACGAATAAAAATAAGTAGAGCAAAGCATTATTTTCAGCAGGTAGTATTGTTCCAATGTGCAGTTTTTAATGTGAATTATTGCAGCACTCATATTAATATAACAACAATCAACTATGTATACATAGACACACATGTAATATTTAACCTATCAGGAATTGAGGCTGGCAAATGTTGAAAATGAATAGGTCATGTAGCTGTGTTTTGTTATCAATCATTAATTTGTGTTTCATCAGGGAGCCTGTAGTTCTTCCTCTTCTATAATTTCACTTTTCTTGCAATAATTAAATAATTCTTTTCAATTCCCCAATTTTTCCAGATAATAGCTAAGGGTACATCCTTGACTTCACGAGACAGCCTGGATAGCAGGAAGAAGATTCTCTTCTGTGTTGGAACAATACAGATCTGTTGGGGTCACCTGAATTGACTTCACTATCTAAAGCTGACTGTATTAACAGGAGGGAAAGCGGTCTTTTGGCCCAATGCTACTTTGTGTCTTTTCTGGAGAGAGATTGTCTTTCTCAGTGACAAATTTTTATAGTTAGTTTCATTGCGGACAAAGTGTTAAAAACAAAAGCAATACTGACTAAATGTCTAGCGCCACCTATTGTCAGTCAAGTATATTGATACTTCATTACTGATCACTCCTTGGAAAGAGATGATTTTTCAGAATTCATTTTCTTTCAGTTTACACATGCGCATGTGTCCATTCTTTAAGATATTAGGTTAACATTTGCAGTTATAATAATATGTAAATATTCTAAGTTATGGTTTGTGCTTTTCAAAGTAGTAGGTGTACTGATATGATAGTCAATTTTTAAGTAAGTATAAAACCAAAAAGACAGATCATTGAGCATAAAAAAGAAACATCCACATGAAATCACATAATTTTTTAGCGTTTATCTTGCATGCATCTTGTCACCTACAAACCACATGTCCTGAATGTGCTGTGTATCTTTCAAACAGTATTTAGACAATGCTCTCTTGACACTTAAGAATTTAAAATAATAAAGTAATTTAAGATCAGTTATTTATCTATTCTGAAAATGAATGGGCTATAGGCAATGACAAATGAATCTCCACATTCAGAAAAATAAAGTTGGACTCCAACCTCACACCATTAGGATGTTTAGCTCAAAATAAATCAGAAATCTAAACAAACTGTAGTTTGGAAATAAAAGAATACTATTCAGCTTTAAAAAGGAGAGAAATTGGGGGCTGGAGAGGTGGCTCAGGGGTTAAGCCTCTGCCTTGCAGGCGGAAGGTCCTGAATTCGGATCCTAGACCCCACGTATAGATGCCCGGAGGAAGGGGGGGGGCGGCCGGTGGCCTGCGTTTCTGGTCCTGGTAGGGCGGAGCCTATGAACAAGGAGGAGGTGGAGGCGTCCATGGTGGTTCCCGAATTCGTCCGTAGTTCTATACACACACACACACACACACACACACACACACACACACGCGCGCGCGCGCGCGCACACACACACGCATACCTGCACAATTGAATAAATAATAAAAAATTTTTAAAAAAGGGAGAGAAATTCTGACCCTTACTGAAGTATGCATGAACCTTAGGGATATAATCCTGAATGAAATTAACCAGCCACAGAAGGACAAGTACTGTGTGATTCCACTTATATGAAATAGTCCAAGTAACTGAGAGAAGAGCCTAACTGCCAGGCCTGGAGAGGGAGGAGTTGGCAGATGCTATCTCAGGGCATAGAATTCGAGCTGAGGAAGATTCCAGGTTCAGGAATGGGATGGTGAGTATAGGTATTCATAATGTGACTATGGTTAACACTATTGAACTATACACTTAAAATGGTTAAGAGAGTAGGTTTATGATAAATATATTTTACTACTATTATAAATAAATTTTAAAATGAATCAAACTCCTAAACTTAAGGTGTAAAATTATGGAATTTATAGAATAAAACTTAGGTATAAATCTTCATGATTTTGGATTAGACAAAAATTTCTTAGATCTGACATCAAAAGATAAACACCAAAGCAAAAAGTTATGAAATAAACTTGACCAAAATAAATATTTTTTTGTGTTCCCAAAGATACTTTTCAGAAAATGAGAGAAAAACCAGGAAGAAAGCATTTGCAGATTACATCTCATAAGGAACTTGTACCTAGAGTAAGATAAATAAATAAGAAAGTAAGTAAATAAATAAATAACTCTTACAACACTAACAAAAAGATAATCCAACTTAAAAATGGACAGAGACTCTAGATAGACACTTAATAGAAGAAGACATAAAATGACAACCAATACAGATCTGAAAAGTTCTCGGTACCTTTAGTCATCATGGAAATTCAAACCCAAGCCACACCACTACAGTTACATCCACTAAGATGATCATCAAAAAACAGACACTACTAAGTACTGGTGAGGCTGCGTATGGATACATTGTTAGTGCCACTTTAAAGTCTAGCCATTTTGAAAAACAGTCTAACAGTCCCTCTAATGGGCAAACAGAATCATCACCTGGCCCTGTGGTTACACCCTATAGGGGCTGAAAACATAAGTCTGCACAAAGATTTGTATGCAAATGTCCAATGTAGCATACTCCGTAATAGGCCAAAGTAGATACAAGCAAAGTGTCTATTAACTGATGAATGGATGAATTAAATGTGGCACATTCATACAAAAATCTTGTTCACCCATAAAAGAAATGCTATGCCATATACCATTCTCAACAACACTAAGAGAATGTGGCCGTGCAGACCAACTATTATATATCTGCTATGTATTCTGCTAAATGCAGTGGACAGAACTTCAGTGGAAGTCACTTGAGGGCTTTCTTGATGTCAGGTTTTGTGGAAAATGAGAGTGCTTGGTAAGTATTTCTTTTGGGGAATGATGGAAACATTTTAAAGTTAAGGGTGGTGATAGATATATTGTGAACACAATGAAAATCAATGAGTTTACACTTTAAAAATAGATTAAATCTCAAAGAAATTTTATTTTTAAAAATGTACATTATTCACTTTAATTAAAGGGTAACATTAACTAAAAAGCAGCCTTAGCCTGGGATAAGACAAGAAACAATAAACATTCAATGGTATTACAGCATATAAAATTATTAATGCTAACTGTGGTACATCTATACAGTGGAGTACTACTCAGCCATCAAAAATGATGAATTACTGGAATTTGCCGGGAAATGGATGTCATTAGAAACAATTATATTAAGTGAAGTATCCCAGACCCAGAAAATTAAGCGCTGTATGTACTCCCTAATAGGTGGCTCCTAGTACCAAACCCACCCAGCCCACCTAGAGACAGTAATTGCAAGGATTATGAACGGGAGGGATGGGGTAGGAGGGCCACACCAGAAACAAGGAGAGAAGGGACCATGTTACAGTAGAGAAAATAGGCCTCCATCAAGGACTCAAATAAGTAATGAGACATCTGATTAAGTTCACAGACTTTTGCTCCTGATCATTTACTACTGAGGGGGTATGATCTCACCAGAAGAGGAGGGCATATAGTCTGGCAGATAAAAAGTAACCGTTGTGCAAATTGATGATAGACCCCTCCCTCACTGTGGCTTCCCACTTTTATTACATCTACCTTTGAATGTGCTTTTTTTTTTTTTTTAAAGTTTTTTTTTTAATTTTTTTATTATTATTATTTATTCAACTGTGAGCATGTGCGTGTGTGTGTGTGTGTGTGTGTGTGTGTGTGTATGTGTGTGTGTGTGTGTGTGTAGAACCACGGATGAATTCGCGAACCACCATGGACGCCTCCACCTCCTTCTGCCCCGGGATTCACAGGCTCTGCCCTACCAGGACCAGAAGCGCAGGCCGCCTCCGCTTCCGCCCGGCGTCTATACGTGGGATCTGGGATCCGAACTCAGGACCTTCCGCCTGCAAGGCGGAGACTTAACCCCTGAGCCACCTCTCCAGCCCTGAATGTGCTTTTTATCACAAGACTCTAACAGCTTTTTGTCTCTGGCCAGGGGGTAACATACAATGCCCACCAGGATGGAGTGAAGGGCATTGCAGGAGCAGCAAAACTGCAAAAGAAAACCAACAAACCACAATCCAGAACTTCAGAGACTCTATATCAACCACCTAGAACTAGGCCAGCTTAATCTCTCCCCATCCTGAAGCTCAGGGAAATTTGCGGAAGAGGGGACGGTAAGAGTGTAAGAGCAAAAGGATGGGAGGAGCAATGATATGTAAGATACTCCATACAAGTTAGGGCTGAAGCAATCATAATTGGACTTTACATGCCCTGCGCATTGTCCAACACACTATTGACCCCACAAAGTCCAGCATCTGCTAAAGGCACCAAGATGTTTGGAGGCAAGGGATTGGCAGACACAGCAGTGTTCCTATACTTAAGGGGAACACGGGAAAGGGTTCAGGGAAAGGCCACTGGGTCCTTGTACGTCATCGGAGAGGAGGGCTCAGAGGAAAATCAGGCATGCACAAGAAAGGACTCTGGGAATTGGGGCGGGAGGCACTGGGGGATGGGAAGGAAGGGGAGTGGGGAGGAGGAACAGGGGGTACGGGGGGGGGGGGGGAGGGGGGAGGGAGGGAACTGGTGTACCCATTAAGTTTGTATGAGCTGAAATAATAATAAAAAATGTATAAAAAATTATTAATGCTTACTAATGGGCCAGTGAGTTAGGTCAGCAGGTACCTGGCAACCAAGTTCTATCCCTAGAGCCACATGATAGAAGAAGAGAAGTTCTGAAAGTTGTCCTGTGACAGACAGACAGACAGACAGACAGACAGACAGACAGACAGACAGACAGATACACACACACAGAGTGCAGTGGTAGTCTGTAGGTTCTCTCTCTCTAAAGTTAAAGTCTTTATCTCTCTGAATCTGTCTCTCTTCCTCCTCTCTTAGATAAATAAAGTTTAATGTTACCTTACCTCAAGCCATTACAGTGCTTTATAATACATGTTTGCTGCCGTGAATGACTTCCATTGAACTTCAAGACATTGTTAATCCTTTGTCTCCGACCCTTACTTTTCAGGAACCAACATGTGACTAGATTGTAGAAATTTTCCCCTTGGCTCTGACTCTTGTTCCTCTCCTGGGATTGTCTTTTAAACTTGTTAGGAGAGATTTTCTCTTCACGTAGAATGTTAACAACACCCCTTATTAAACTCATTTACAAAGGCTGAATGGTGTCTTTCACTGATAGTGCGCTTGCTTGCACAGCACAAGGCTCTAGGTTCAATCCTCAGCATGACAAAAACAAACAAGCAAGCAAATGAGTGCTTGATTTTCACTGTCATCTTCTGAATGAAAAGCCTGGGGCTAGGCTTCCCCAGATCTGATCTTACAAACCACCTGGGTGAGAATCCCTGGAAAGCCAGTAAAATGCAAAGTCAGGAGGTGCACCAGAATACAGTAGCTTTAAAAGTGTTCCCCATTCTCTTTCTTATTAAAAATATGGGAGCTATAAAAAAAGGCAAGAATTTTGAAATCTCCTTGCCACATAGCGATTGGTTGCTGAAAGCTACCTAAGACTCAGATAGGCATGGACTATGGCTGGGAGGAGGGAGTGGGGGGATGGCAGAGGTTTCGTAGAGGTCTTGGGCTCCACACCTAGCTCTGGGCCAAAAAATCACCTGGTGTATCTTCCTTTTTTATGGAGGAAAAAACAGGAGGCAGCGGCCATAGGCGCAAAAACATATCCTGACATTTAGGCCAGCATCCTCACCACCATCAGACAGTGTTAGATTGACTGGGCATCATGAAGGGCATGTTATGTCTATCCATCATTAGACAGACCTCTCCTTTCAGCTCAAAATACAAATAGCAGAATCTCAAGAAGGAAAAATGAACTAGCATAAGGGAGGGACTATTAGAGAGAAGATTTTAAAAGTATAATCTCCAATGAAGGGAAGGGAGGGGATGGAAGAGAGGGGATGGAAGGGAGGGGATGAAAAGGAGGGGGAAAGGAGTGAAGCTAGAATGAATACTCAATATGCTTGTAAAAGTAGAAAAATAAAAATAAAAAAGTATAATCTCAATCACAACTCTTCTTCACTTACCCATGTAAACTCAAAGCTTAATATTTAGACTCTAAAGTTAAAGTCTTTATCTTGCAAACAAAAAGACCTGAGTTTAGATCTCCAGATCCTATGTAAAAATGTCAGGTGTGGACATAGGAGTAATTTCATATCTGAAAGGCGGAGCCTGGGAAGCCCCAGAGCAAAGCAGTAAGAGGTAAAGCAATCCAGGATGATTCCCAATGACCTCCACAGGAATGCAGACCCAAATACCCTGTTGTACACACACCCGTGTGTTCTTATGAGCACACAGCAGTCCAAATGGAAGTTTACTTTTGCACTTCTAGAGTAGACTAGTTCCCCACTTCTTCTTGGGTACTCTCATCTCCCTGGTGTGATTACCCCAGCCCAGCTTCAGGAGGAGTTTCTTCCTGTCCTCCTTCTACCTCTTCTTACGTTTTCTGGTCCCGGAAACTGGCCAGTAAAATTATTTACAGCTCTGAGCTCACATCGCACCTTAATAAGAAACAGAAGCAGTATTCCTTTGTTTTCCGGTTTTAACAGTATGGCAGTTAAAAACTGACTCCTATCAGAAAACGTTTTTGTGCTATGTGGTGTAACCAGTACAGCACGTCCAGCAAGAGGCCAGGTGAGAGATTTATTGATTCTGGCTGCAGAGAATTGAAATATAACCTTGAACACTCTGTGAAGTCCACAAGGCGTTCTACAAATCAGCGCTGGAGCCAGTCAGCATGTCCACTCAACTGAGGCCAAGAGCCTGTTTGATCTAACTTAATAAAGTAGCTCAAGTGTAAAAAGTAGGCCCAAATGACTTCATTCTAAAATTCAAGTTTTTTTTAAACTGAGATAAATATCTAAACTACAATTAATGATCACATATTTGCTAAAATACGATATTTGTTAGATATTTGGGGGAATGCTTGCTATTAATACTTATGGGATGGATAAATGTCCTCAAGTTTAGAACTCACTTAGGAAAAATTTAACGAATTGGTTCTTCTGGAAAGTTCTCTTGCCTTCAGTGATTCAAAATTGTGCTGCATGTGAAGTATTTAGTACAGCTGGTATATTCCTTAGATACTTGTTTTACAGGCTCTGACTCCACACATTTAGTTTCATGAGACTATGTCTTCCTAAAAAGTTAGGTTGGAGTAGAGGGCAAGAATTCCAAAACTCTTTTGCCTACTAACTTTCTAAATCAGATAAGGGACTAACATGTATATGAGCACATATATGCGATTGTAACAGCACACATATAGTTCCTTACTAAATTTTTTTCATGGTTGTTTTCTGTTAGCTTGTTTGACAACCATGAAGGGAGTCTGTCTTTCTTTGGATATTAAATTTTATTCATAAATTTCATTCTTGGTTTTTGTTTATATTAAGAATTATCCAGTTCAGTACAAGTAAAGGATTCCATTTTTATTAATTCATTTCAGGAAAGTTAAAGTGGGAAGGTAAAAAGCATCTATTTGGCAGTCAAGAAATCTGATTCCTTTAGAAATCTAAAGATTTCTTTTCCACCTGGCCCCAAATGAAAACAAATTAAGTTTTCCAAATGTGATGTCATAAGAAAAGCCAAAAATGAATGAAAGTTCTTTATTCTGACTCCCAAGTATTGCTTATTTTGGATTTTAAAATTGAAAGAAAGGAAGAAAAAAAAACCCTCCAGATTTCAAAAGTGAACAGTAAGCCCTTGGCTTATAGCATAAAAGCACAGGGATTCTTGTCTTCTAACAAATATTTATAAACAGAAATCATTACAGTCAACTTTAGAAAAAGATTTCTTTTTGAACAGGTAGGACAAATATGATGTTTAAAAGCAGCTAGTTAAATCTTTTGCTAGACTCAGTGTGGCAGAATGACGCTATTACCCGCATCTGTGACACTTCCACTTCCAGTGAATGGACACCACACAGCCATTTTGACATCTTTTGTTTTTGCAGTGGTAGGAACTGAACCCAGAGCTCTGGGTTTCCAAGATGGGCACCTTGGAGTTTTACCACTGAGTTTTGTCTCCAATCCTGGTGTCCACATAGTGCTGTGTTGTCACAGATACACGGTGAAATAAAGACAATCTGGTTGATGCACAGCTCCGCATGTAAAGTAGTGACTGTTTCAGGTTCCTGAAGAAAGAGGTTCATACTGGACACAGATGATCTCGTGCCTTTAAGTCTATTCATAAAGCTGTTTCATTTCATGTGGAAGAACACAAAATAACATTGCCAGTGAAAATTTTCTCTCACACACATATTTTTCAATTTAAACCTTTCTTATATAAAATCCCTGAACATTAATTAGACAACTTTTCTGAAATTCTCTAAGTTCCAAAGTGAATAAAGAAGGAAGCACCCAATAGAAAGTTATACTGACTAGTCTGTTCATATTAGGGAAACAAAGAGTAACATGGCAAGAGATTTTCCTTACATTTTACACTTAGGTTTTGTGTAATTTGAGTAACTCAAGTGAGCAGTATCTTTTTGTTTTGTTTGTTTTGTTTATCAGAATTCCTGAGCAAAACTTAATTACCACTTGATCTTAATAAAAATGAGAGAGCAAGGGGGTAAAAAGTCATTTTATCCCTGTAGGCAGAGAGAGAGAGAGAGAAGTCTCATTTAAGATAAATTTATGCAGTGTGTTTGGAAAAACGCATACACACACAAAGCTCAACCAAAGAAATAAACAAACCAAAGATTCTAGAAGTATCTGGGAATTGATATTTCAAGTAAGAGATAAAGTTTAAATCTGTGTGTGCTAGTTTAAAAGTTTATGCCCCAGAGAAATCCTAAGCACTACCTACTCTGGAGGAGAATGTGCTGGTGGGAACTGGGTGAGGAGAGAAATCCTGATGATTGCTCTCTCACCACCAGCCTGTTGTCAGTTCCAAACCAGACCTTCAATACTTGGGTCTTTTCCGGAATGTCTCTGGCTGCTAACTTTTCAGATAACTCCATTATTGAGATACAATTCATATGCAATGCAGTTCACTTGCTCAGAGGGCACAGTCCAGCAGACTTCAGTGTATTCGGTTGTGCAGTTATCACCACTGTCGAGTTTAGAATCCTTCAGCTCCCACATTGCCCCAGTCCTTTTATACATCATAGCCACAATCAGCCTGTTACCTCTTTTTTCCCAATAGATGGTCTCCTATGGACATTTCATACTAACAGAATTAAGCAGTTTATGCTTCTCTTTGACAGGACCCTTTCATTCTCTATAATGCTTTCAGGATTTAGGTTTCCCTTTTTAAAAATTAATTTGTGAATATGAATACTTTCAAATGTATGAAAAAGAGTTGCTAAAATAGAAATTGTTCAACCCTGCCATAAGAATATCTCCAATCTAGATAATCTATCATTTATCAAATATATGACAATTACAGTTATTTCAAAAATAAATTGAGATATGTATACAAAATATTCTGCAAAGTATTCTATAATGTTATTATCTCTAGCAAAATAATTTTTCCAATTCATATCCTGTAAAAAGCTATAACAGTTGTTAACGACTTTTCACAAAGCATTATGTTTTGTGAGTTCATTATTTCCAAAAATCAATCTACAAGAGAAATCATTTTCCTTCCTTGTATATTTCCTCCATGCGGGAGCGATTCTAACAGTAGCGTGGTTTGTACCAATTTACAAAAGTTCTCACTCAAAAAGTTGTGAAGAAGATTGTGGATTGTCCCATTGAGAAAATGTTCAGGTCATCTGAACTCAAGAAAGCTATTAATAAGGAAATTTAAAATGGAAAGACTGTTGTTATAAAAATTATGCACTTTAAAAACTACAGCCAGCAGCAATTTAGAGTGAAAATATTTGCAATAAAGAGTTGGTTTCTGCCTGAATATGCAATGCATAATGAGATGACAATTACAAGCCCTCTGTTTACACAAAGGGATTAGTACAGAAATAACTGGTAGAGCATTTGTGTAACATTTGTATGACATTTGTGTAACTGCTCATGTGTAGGAAGTTGTCGCTGGTAGCAATAGGAGAATGGAAGTCTGATCTCTACAGCCAGCGTTCCAAGTGCTGTTAGAAGCAAAATGGTTTGCTTTGAAAGTTTCTATGGAAGAAGACATTCAACCTAAAGTCTGATCTCATTAAATGGACAAGCAGGACTAGTGTAGGAGTCTGTACCTCCCGGAGGTGCCAGGAGGCTGCTGGCAAAGGCTCAGACTGCAGCTCTGCCCTTGGTTGCTGCCTCCACGGACCTTCGGTGTCTCGACAGAACATAAGGAGAAAAGTTTGGTGTACAGTGTAGGTGTGATTAATAAAATGGGTTTAGATATTTGGCAGCAGAAGAAAGAATTCTACTCTGTGGCTGAGAAGCAGGTCACTGGAAGGTTAAGCTACCCTGAAATCTCCCTTTTCTCCCTGTCAGGTCTGTGGCTTCTCAACCCTTTCACCCCACCCACACCTAAACAAAACCACAGCACAGAAACGGGGTGATCCATTTCTTCTGGGGTCTGATCCATCCACTCTGGGGTCTGACTGTCCCGGCCAATAACCTAGGCATGGAACAGTAAGAATCAGAATTGTCAATAAATGATATAACACTGATTTGGTGCTCAGTAGTGAATGAAACATACTTTCTCCTAGCTTTTCTTCTTCTTCTTCTTTTTTTCTAAATAAGAGGTAACGACAAGTTTGTAAAATACTACACAGGAATTGTTATTTTGAAATCCCTGTGTCCTTCTTGCAGAGTGAGTACAGAGACACAAGGGAGCAAGTGCCAACTTCAGAGCAGCTTCAGTCATGAGCTTGTATGTGGTTTTGTTGTATTGTTTTTCTTGTGATTTCTTTTTATTGGTTGTCTGTAAGGTATTACTGGGTTACTGATTTAAACCTGGGAAGATCTGATACTTGTGCACAGACATGCCTCCTACTTTAAAAACTTTTACTATGAATTTTGATCGGCATTGCAAACAACTGAGTCACTCATTTTCTTCCTAGAAATAGAGATCACAGCATTGAGCAGGAGGTGGGAGGTTGTGGGGGATGGGGAGGATGGGGGTGGGAAAGGGGTCTTCAGATCTCCTTGTTTGCCATGGGGGTAGAATCTTTCTTGGTGAACCTGCAGGTGGCTTGACAGGGATTCCTTTTTCCCAGCTTCAGGCGATAGCTGGACTCTCATCCCCTGTGCAAACACCTTCAAAGAGCACACTGCAGATATGAAGAGGGCTGGGAGATTGGCTTTCTCCAAACACGGGGAGACTGTGCTGGGAAGCAGGTGAAAATCATATTCTTACTCACAAACAAACACAATTAAGTGGCGACTGGATTAAGATACCTAATCAGTCAAAATTATTTAGTGGTTCTTATAGCAACAGCTTTCTTTGCGAAGTTCTTAGCTACTCTTGGAGATAATGAAAGGCATGCTTGTGGTCTTGTGGTGGTGTCCCCTTCAGGGGCATGCCTCTTCTTAAAGTGACATACTGAGGTTTTAGAAACAGCGATGACTCCCAGGAGGAAGAATGTCTCCAAGAGGCAATGTGAGTGTCCACTTGAGAGTCACAGCAAAAGTGCCAGCGATGAGCAAAGCCTACTCAGCAGATTTGATGGCATTCTCATGATGTGACCCAACAGCACTGAACACAGCATGTGTCAGAGCCATGAGCCATAACAGATGACATCTCAGGAGCTGGCACTAACTGGCAGGAGAAAGACACCAAGCAAATAAATGAAAACATAATGGCCAAATGTAGTAAATGCTTGAAAAGGTAATAATGCACTTGAGAGAACAGTGTCACAAGTGTATGGAAGAGGAAGAGGAGAAGGAAGAGAATCCTGACTACTACAGGCAGGGTAGTGTCATACAAAAGGTAGAGGACTTCGGTGGTGAGAGACACGGAGTTAAACCCATTGCCTCACCAGCAAAAGGGCCTGAGTTCAGATCTCCAGATCCCACATAAAATAGCTAGGTAGAAATGGTGGGGCTTACAGTTCTGGTCTCTGAAGGTGGAGCCTGGGAAACCTTAGAGCAAAACAACAGGGAGGTAGAGCAATCCACGATGACTGCTAATGTCACCCTTGCACCTCAAAGGCACATACACTCAAGACCTCTCATGTACACACAAACACACTCACACAGTTGACACGTTCCAGAACCAGCCAGAGTCTTGCCAACAAAAACCCAGAGATAGAGTTGGAAGCAACAAGAGAGAAAGAGCAAGTTCATGGTAATCATGGAGCCACCATTGTGGGTAGGATTTTACAGAGAACTGAGTTGGAATCTGCAGTGCTGTAGATGTACACTGAGAAGTCTTCTTATCAGTAAAATCATGTCCAAATTGAGTTGGGGATCAGTGGCATGGTGGGGGTAGGGAGGAAATTCTGGGTTCAATCTCCTAGCACTGAAAAATGTCCAAATCCTCCAGGAAGTGTCTAAATGTATTCACTTTATTTTTTTAATTAATAGATTAATAATTTCTTTGTTAAGAGTAAGATTCATGTGTGCCTTCCAATTACTGGATGTTCCAACTACTCAAGAATTACAGCTTCAGTAATTTTTGTTCCTTCATGATACCATGTTAAAATTATGTTCAAATATAAGAGAATACTAACCAAGACAAATAAAAACATAGTCTTATAATTAGTTTTTAACTTTTCTAAGTATATTAGCAGATTCTGAGCAAGAAAAATGGTTTTAGTCTATGGTCACATTTATTACTTTTAGAACTTTTGAAACAAAGTAAATCAGTAAAAGAACCTGGATGCTGAGGCAGGAGGATTATGTTCAAGCTAGCTGGGGCCATTTAGGGAGAACCTGTCTCAAAAGTAAATGAACTAGAGCACAAATTCAAACCAGTACTTCTCTCTTTTTCTAACTTAAAGGCACAGAGGAAGCTAGGTGTTGGAAAAGGACCTCCCAGAAGTACGGATGCCTCTGAGGCAAAAAGAAAGGGGGTGAGGCACAGAGGGGAAGGGAGTGGGGCACAAAAAGTAATATAGGAAGGTAGTATGGCTGGAAGGTGAGTACAGTGAGAAAACATGTATATGTTCAGAAGGGCATCTAAGTCCCGTTTCTCAGTGTTGGATGCCTCCAGTTAGTTGAGAATACTACTGCATGCTACAGGAAAGCCGTGGAGGTAGAAACAACCTTAACCTGATGGACAGGAACCAGAAGTATCTTCATTTAACTTAAGGCATAATGTGTGCATATATGCAGGTATGCATACAGAAATAGTTGTTTGTGTGTATATAGGAACTTGCACATACACAAAATGCTTCATGAAGCAAGTATCATAGGATTCCTCATGGACTTTCTAAACCAAGAAAAGTACAAAAGTATTATTGGTTTTTGTATATATACACACCTATAATACAATATAATTTATAAATTAGAAGATATTATAAGAGATTAATAATGGTTAAGGACAAAATTTCATAGATACATGCTTGTTCTTTCTTGATCTGTCAGCTAAGAGTAACTACAAGTAATGACTTCTTTGGATCCAGGAGCACCAAGGTCTTTATTTCCAAATTCGGAGATGCTCCTGGATCCCTGGAGAAATGACTGGATACCAAGCCAAGGCAGGGAAAGTGCAAGATGATCCAGTGCTGAGTGTATAGGAATTGTAAAAAGAAAAAAATGATAAGGAAATATCAGAGGATACAGGAAAGAACTCAAAACTGTCAACCTTCACCAACTGCAGCACTACGCGGAATAACATCAAATAAAAGAAGAGAAATTTTTCTTATATTAGATGGAATACATGAATATATAGGAAAGAGCAGGAATAGTATGCCTACATCAGTAGACGTAGATTTGAGGAAGAACTGGATATTGGCATCACAGCAGAGTTCCCCCTCCCAAGAAAAGAAAATTCGCATCTACTAAGGAAACATGGCAACTTGAAAGTGGAGACACTGGACAGACTTGGTTGGGTGATCAAGGCTCCTGTTATGGGCACATGTCATACTTTGCAAGGAGCACATCGCCCCTCTAGGGTTCCAGCAAAGAAGACTTGAGTCTCCATCAATCTGAGTGGGACATCCTTGGAGTTAGAAAAGCTGCATGGTCTAAAAATGTAAGAGAGTCAAGAAAAGAAAAGGCTTGATAGCAAAATCTTAGGTAGGATTCAGACAGAGAAAGGACAGTGTCAGAATACTTTGTAAAGTGTGGAATGAATATGCAGCTTAGATGAGTGATATAAGGTAGTAGTAACCATTTCTTAATTCATACAGTCATACAGTACCTATTGTAGGACACAGTTATTTCAGGGGAGAAGATGCAGTAGTGTA
Organism: Typhlomys cinereus; assembly: GCA_023101885.1. Lineage (NCBI taxonomy): Eukaryota > Metazoa > Chordata > Mammalia > Rodentia > Platacanthomyidae > Typhlomys > Typhlomys cinereus. The sequence goes on from JALPQD010000124.1 coordinate 4,153,842, forward strand.
TGTGCAATGAATGATGAGACCTCATGTTACAGCTTCACCTCAGAAGCTCAGAAAAAAATAATGATGTACATGCACACACGTTAATGGTTGGGAATGTTACAACATAGCCATATTATACAATGCTGTAACATCTATAATTTACTTGTTCATATCAATATCTGAAATGACACTTAATATTCATATTATATACTAACATGATATACAGGGGAAACAAGAAGGAACAAATGAAGAGAATTGTTTGCGTTTATTTAGACTAGGAGAGATGAGTCAAAAAACAAAGCACTAACAGACTGGAGCACTTTGGCAAAGGTTATTGCAGTTGGCCGTTCATTCCTGAAACTTCTCTACAAGCTAGAAATTATTTCAAAATAAATGACTTTAAAAGAATACCTTGTGTTTGCATGGCTCCATCAATAAGAAACACTTTACCATGTAATATGTAATATTTATAACAGAAGACATTCTATATGTTAACATTATCCCTAGAAACTATGGAATTTGAAGACAGGATGTAGTTTACGTAGTCCATCTCGGCCCTAGTATTTCATAAAAGTCAAGAATGTTCTAAGGAAAATGTGTCATGATACAAAGATGTTAAAAAGAAAGCATTTTCAAACTTGTCTCCGAATTCTGGTTCTAAGTTAACCACTGAAATGATCTGCTAGTCTTACCAATATAATATTACTCCAGTGAGTGCATGGTCTCCATTTATGGAAATAAATCCTGCTCCTACCTAGGTCAAAGGAAGGACCTTCTCTGCAGTAACTGACTGAAAGTAATCGTTAAAGTTTCTGCTTTACATATAATAACATTCTACTCTAGTTCCCAGCAGCAAATCTCTTTTGCCAACCCTAGCTTCCCAGTTAGGTCAGCCTGTCTGTTTTTTTCTTCTATAAAAAGAATCTTCTTCCGATCCCTGTCCCCAGATATTCATAGCCTCACAACTCAACTGTGTGTGAGCACTGCCTAATCAGTACTTTTACTTTGCAAAAATTCTTGTGATTATTTGTTTACTTCTTTAATATGGACAAAGCAGGAAGAGAACAGGCATTTACTTCTCATCTATCCTATGAGAGCCTTTTTTGAGAAAATTGAATATAAAGTTGTTTAAGTGGCTTGTAATTTTTCCAGCAGCAAGTTATTGACCACTATGCAACATCGAAAAGCCTGGCTAGGTTGGAGGTTTGTGGATTATTCTTCCTTTGAAATATACAGCAGCACTGAAATTAAACTTTACCTTTAGTGCTTTCCAAAAAGAATCTAGATCTACCTGGGTAAGGACTAAATTGAAAGGTATTTTTTCTGTTTCAAAATTTTTCTAACGGAATGCTGAATGTTACATAATTCTGTGCATTTTTATCTTCTTGGTTTTAGAAGGCTGACATGCACAAAGTAAAGATGTTTTTAATCACCAGAGTAAAAATGTTCATATTTAAATATAATCAGGAATGCACCACAGTTCTACAATTCCCATAAATCTCCCTGAGAGCTTTAAAATGATAATTTTGATTCACGTATGGCAATACTAAATATTACTACTAGAGATGGTAACAGAGTATAAAATACATTTATTTGTATGGTTACTATAATTCATTTCCCTTCTCTACAGTCATAGCCTTCTCATATTTTTTCTCCCAGCACATTTTCTTATGAAAGAATACATTGATTTACTTTCTTCCTTACATTTTTGTGTATTTCTTATACCCCTGGCTCTATTTCAAGCAGTTTATGAACAATGAATGCATTTCATCCTAATAAAATTCATTGAAGTCACTGCTATGATTACCCATCATTTTACAGATGCGATTTAAAGAACAACCAGTGTGCAGTAGAAGTGGAATTCAATCTTACACATCCTATCCCCCTTGTTACTACGTGCCTTGCTCTGCTAAGCCTTGCATTTAACAAGGGTTGGAGATTATCTGCAAATTAAATGAACTGATTATTCTTTTGCCATAAGAATAATGACTGGAAGCATGAAACAAATCATTCAATTGCTCTGCGCCTTAATTTTTCAGTGCCTAACAACAGAGCTGACAGCATTTCTTTCCCTAAGAACAGTTACAGTAGAGATAATTTTTCTGTAGTTACTATATTTTTAGGATGGAGTCTGTAGTGTGTATTGAGGTAGCCAAACACTTAGGCAAGTGATAAGTGAACCTCATCTAGGAAGAATAAATAACTAAGACTCTTGCAGCCTAAAATTGTAAAACTTCAACTTCCTTATGTGATAAACTTGCCTCTATGTAACTGTGAGCTATTCTCATTTGGTGCAGCTAGATTAGAATTTTTCTGTAAGAAACAATACTCAAAATAAATAGGTCATATCGTGAAAAAAAAACCTAGATATTCTCAAATAATGATGTTTTCTTATAATGCTATATTTCTGACATCAGAAAATAACAAGTTTCTATGTCAAATGTCCCTAATCTACCCTTCCAACTTTATTTAGTCCATATAAATTAGGTCCCTCACTTACTATAAGCATAGCAGGAAAATTAATTCACAAGTGTCAGCATTAAGGTTATATAGATGATCCAAGAACCCTGGTCCTGTGATCTTAACTCATTGATCTTCTCTCCACCTCAGACACAGGCTGCTTCAAATACCTGTCCTAGGCGAGCTAGAGGAAAATGCTTTGTAAACCCTACTCTGTGTATAAGGTACTTAATATTAAAGACCAATTTTCTGAAATCACCCAAAGACAGATGTTTACTTCTGCATGATATCCACATTCTTAACTATCTGTGTTCATGCTTGACCTGAAGTTCCCCTTGAATGCATTAAGAAAAGCAACAGAATCTAAATTCTCAGCAGGGCTGGATTTCAGGTGCTTGTTTTCTGCAGAATGAATTATTTGAGGAAGAGAGAATGTTGTTATTCATCAGATGCCCTGTAACCACAGGTCTATATAGATGAGTCTTTAAGATCTATGAGGCTCATGTAGCCTTTAAGGTCTACATAAGAGAGATTAATTGATCTGTCTGGATGTTGCAGTATCTAAAATAATAATTTATTAAACACTGACCAATCAAGTTTCCTAGGGTTGTGAAGTTGAAATGAAAAAACCCTGTGTTGTCATTAAATAAACCAAAGACCAACTGGACAGAGAACTGATTGCTTTGGAATTCAGCAAAGATCCCTACTAATTTCCCCTCCTGTTTATAAACTTTGGAAGCCAAATCAGGTTCAGGTTCAGACCCTGACATGCTTGTGGGTAAACTGCACAGAGGAGGTAATGAATGCTGTCAGGAGCTGCCTCTCCTGTTTAACTTTGATCATATCCATGATCACAGAATGCACACCTTGCCCTAACCAACCACCTGGCACAATCCAGCCCTGCTCCTAGAGGAACTTGGCAGCAGACATTTCAGAGTGGAAAGCCACCGACTGCCTCAACATGAAAAAAAAAGAAACTCAAAGCATTTGGTCTACTGATGTCAACAGCACCTTCACAGTATTACAAGTGTGTAGACCCCATCACCCAGGACGACTGTAATAAATCAGAATGAAGACTACTGATGCCACACCGAGGCCCTATGTTGTCTGCTTTCTCTGACTGGACATGAAAGTGCTCTGCTCATAGCGGACCTGCGGCTGATAAGTCTATCACGTGAAAATACAACTCTGCAAGGAATCCATGGTTTCTTTTAGGGTGCGGTTGGAAACAATGACTAATAATAAGCTAGCAGCCAGAGCTGCCTTCACAGAAGTCGAAGCTACATTGAAATGTGTGTAAATTGTCCTGTTTCCTCACTCGCCCCCAGGCCGGCTCCCCCTCCGGAACCTGAGGTTCTTTACAGGCAGGCCATAAGGAAGGAGGGAACCTACGCTTCCACTGGGAACCGCACAGATGGGGGTGGAGGAACTAAGAAACATTCCTGCAGACGATTAGTTTCTGAGCTGGGAAGTGGACCCGGAACAGCGCGTTTCCTGCTTCGCCTGCAACCCCAGGCAAGGCCAAGCAGGGACCACAGCCTATGGAAAAGTCAAGGCTGCTAGGCTGGGATGAGGGGGCTGCCTGGAGCGGTCCCCACTCCTGAAGTGGAGCGGGATGTAGACCCCTGGACGCAAGGCAGAAGTAGGATGCACTCCCCATGTCCTCCTAGGGACGAGGGTCCCTGAGCCAGTTACCACCACCCTTTGACCGCCAAGGAGAATTGGGTACAGCCAATTCTCGACGTCTGGAGAGAGGCTCCCAGGGTTACCGCTACCTTCCTGTTCCTTCTTTATCCCTACCTCTCCCCTACCTCTCTCCAGTTCTCGACCTTCGACCTCCACCCTGGACCCGTGGGGAGCGGGTGGGCTAGGGCTCCGGAGCAGATGCTCGAAGTGTCGAGGGGGCGCGGCGACGTCATCGGATTGGCGCGGGAGCGCCAAGTGCCAGGGTTGGTGCCTGGCATCTTGGCCCTACCCGGGAGGTGTGGAGGCCCGGCCGCACAGGCGGCCTCTGGGGCACGGTTTATAAATGCAAAGCCCTTATTGTTCTTTGCCGCGGGGATACCATTGTTCATTCGTCCCCGGCCGGCGGAGAGTTTTCCCTGAGCTTCCACTACCCTCCCCGCCCCCACGAACTCGGGAGACCACAGTCTGTCGAGGTTGCCCACGGATCCGGAGCAATCGACTTGAATTTTTTGTGTGTTTCCGAGCATCGGCAAACACAAGTCACCCAGTCTTTGCTTGGTCACCCAGGAGCGCGCAGAAAAGCATGACTTTTGACTCCAATACGTCTACCAGAGATCGTCACCTACCGAGTGGAAGTCTGGGGGGCCAGCTGACCAAAGGCCCCAAATGGTAACGGGCACTGCCTCGAGTTACATTAGTCGCTTCCTCGCCCGGCTTTTAGAACCTCAAGTCCATTTGGGGATCTCCGGAATGTGGGAACCTTCAGTAGCGGGGAGCTCAGAATTCCTACATTGTGACCCACACTGCCCGCTGCAGAACGGGCTAGCCAGGCTCCAGTGCCTGAAACTTTCCCCCATCTCCCGACACCCCCCTTCCCTCCCCCCCTCGCAAATCTCTGGTGTTGAGAAAAGCAAGGCTTGCAGGAAGCCGCTCCGGATGTTTGCTTCTTTACATGTGGCATTTGTGGCTGGCTCTGATAACGTCGCGAAGCCCTGCTTCCAGCACCTCGTTCACTAAAGAAACTGACATACAGTCCACAAATGCAGTGGATAACTCTGCGGGTCGCCCTAACACTCCTCTAAGTGTCCAGAGATGGTCAGAAGAAGTTAGATCTAGGTAAGAGGATGGGAAGGGCACTAGTCTTGGAAAAGCACCTCCGTTTTTGGTAACTTCGACTCCTGGTGCTTATGACTCCAAGGGAATTGTTTTTGAAGAAGCCGGGGAGAAATGCCATTATTTTTCTGGGCGGCGAGATCTCCCTGATTTCTCAGCCACCTTACCTGATAGCAGTTAGTCCCACGACGGAGTGCAAGTAGTAATATGCATCCTTGTGTTTTCTTTTCCACACGTTTCTCGATCTTCTCGGCATTAGAAACAAAGAGAGATCTAATTCCAAGTGCACCTCTTCTGGCGAAATGCTAAGCCGGGAGAGCGGAGGGCGAACAAGGGCAAAACTGCAAATCCATTTTGGGGAACCTGAACTACACAACTTCCTGGTGTCCTTTATCTTTGAGAGCAATTAGTCAAGAAAGAAAATGCCTTCTGGACCAGGTATCTTTTTTGTTTGTTTGTTTAGTTTTCAACCTTCTGTCTTAACAAAACCTCTTAGTTCATGAAAGATTTCGCTTTAAGAGAAAAATCGAATATCTTTGAGAAGATGTTTGTTATTACCAACAAAGGTTCTAGCCGCATATGGGGGGCGTGCACTGTAATTTCAGTACTTTAGAAAAGGCAGGTGAGGAGGATCCTGTGTGTAGTGGCTAGTTCACCCAGCCAGACTTGTAGCAACAAACTACAGAAAAGAGCAAGGTGATAGAGGTTTAACTTGTAGTATTGTTGTCTATTTTCCTATAGTTTCATATGTAGTTGCAGTACATTTTTGTTTTGATGAGAATCTATTTCTTTCAGAGAGAAATTAAACTTTAAAGTAAAGCATATCCGTTAAGTTTAAGATCAATTGACTCACCAATTAAAATGACATTTTCCTGATTTCTTTAAGCAACATTAAATTTTCTTCTCTGAATCTTACAGAGCCCAGAACTTTAACCAAGGTCACGGCTGTCCCTCCTGAAGACTGCCTACAAATGGAGAGTCATCAATGTTTTACAGACTTGTAAAGAATTAAAGTTATGTTGATTTCTATGTGAATTCCTTGGAGAAAAAACAGTGCTAAAAGCTGGAGTTAGAGAAACCTCTGATTTTTTTTTTTTTTTTTTTTTTTTTTTTTTTTTTGGTGTGTGTGTGTGTAGCCTTATGATAAACTAGACTCGGTAAATAACTTGGCCTCTTATATAACCTATTAAAAGCTACATTCACCTCCCTAATCCCAGATGCGCTACTTCTCAATCAGCCTTTCATAATAAACGAAATCTGTTCAGAGATTGGTGTATTGAATTTTCTTTTCTTTTTCTTTTTTCCAACAGGTTGTAGGCAGCTCTAACTGGATCGGCAACCGAGAATGATTTTTTATTTCAGAGCCTTCTGCCTCCATCTCCAGAAAGCACTGGATGAGGCTTTCTGAGAATTTCTGAGGTGGAACCCTGAGTTTCTACTAATTTTGAGCTATAGCCCCTGCCCTTGATTTTCCCCCCTTAACATTATACAAGAACAATATAATGATAGTTTCCTTAAAAAACAGCACAAATACTAACAAGCACATAAACACAACATCTGGATTTGGTGGATTGGAACTCAAAGTCTAAAAATAGCATGCTCACAAAACCTTGCTCTCTGACAAGTTACTTCTTCCTGCCTCAGTTTCCTCTCCTATAAACTCTAATTGTTTTTAATACAGAAGATTGCTAGAAGGTTAAACCACTTTGCCCAGGTTTGCTAAGTGAGTGGCTTGGTATGTGCTGATGAAAAATGTATTTAAAAATCCCAAAGAAGAAAAATTTTAAAAAGCAAGAAGAAAAATCCCAAGCAAAAGTTCAGCTGTAAAAAAATTTAACGGACACTCAGATTTTCTCTCTAGTTTAAAGAAATATACAGAAATGTCATGGACATCTGTCAAAATAATTACCATAAGGTGATGCTATAACTGTTTTGCTGCATAAAAGGATCAGTCTTTAATAAATGATGCTTGAATGCACATTTCTTTATCTTTGCACTTTATTTTGCTTTGTTTTTGTGAGGTTAGGGATAGACTCCTGTAAGTCTCTGTGTTTTAGAAATCAAAACCAGTCCTGCTTTCTTTACTGAATCCATATGAACAAATTCTATTATATTTATTCTTATACATTTCATGTAGAAATCCCAAAGGTTGGCTTAGACTTAATTCTTGAGGTGTTAAAATATTGAAGATAGGACACTTCTGGATGAACTATGTTCTTAAATAATCACGATATATTTTTAACACAACGCGAATAGAAATAAAAAGAATCTTTTGCCTGGGGGGGTGTCGGGGTAAAAACACTGAAAGGAGACCCTTGCTGCTCCAAGGCCGAAGGGGAGGACATCCTCCGCAGCCATATCCGGAGCTCACGCAATAAACATGTGATTTAAAAGAGAATAGAGTGATGTTTAGTATGTTAATGAGAACCATCTTGGGCAAGTGTCTTTATCTGGCCGTACCATCCACATCCCCAACCTCAGAATTTCATCAATTCTCCTTCCCGGGTGGAAGAGAACTCGGCTCCAGAGCTCAGCTCCAGCCAGTTTTTCCCGGGGCAGGTGTAGCTCTGGACGCTTGACCAAGGGAGGGGAAAGGGGCGGGTTTGGGGTTGAACTGGGACTTGGGACTCCGACCACGGGCTGGGCGTGGGCCTCAGGACGCGGGTCTGGCCCGCCCCCGCCGCGCCATTGGCCACATCTATCCAGAAAAGGACCCGAGGCCAGGGGCACCCCCAGTGTCACTGGGTAGACCTCAGCTGTAGCTCTCGCAGGGGGCTGGGACTGGCTGGGAGCACAGACTGTGGATTGGCGTCGGAATACCCGCGCAGCTCTCCAGGCAGCTCTAGGATCGCTCCCCGCTCCCTGCCCCGGGGTCGGGCAAGGCGGCGTGTCCAGCGAAGGGTAGCCAAGCGCGGGGCAGGTCTGGAGCGCCATGAGCAGCCCGGATGCGGGATACGCCAGTGACGACCAGAGCCAGCCCCGGAGCGCGTTGCCCGCGGTGATGGCGGGACTGGGTCCTTGTCCCTGGGCGGAGTCCCTGAGTCCCCTAGGGGACGTCAAGGTGAAGGGCGAAGCAGCGGCCAGTAATGGAGCACCGACCGCGGCCTCGGGTCGAGGCAAGGGCGAGTCTCGCATCCGGCGGCCTATGAACGCCTTCATGGTGTGGGCTAAAGACGAGCGCAAGCGGCTGGCGCAACAGAACCCGGATCTGCACAACGCCGAGCTGAGCAAGATGCTAGGTGAGTCCCAGAGGGGTGCAGGCGGCCCGGCGCGCTTGGGCGCCCCTCTGAGCCACGGACTGAGTCCAGAGCAGCTTGGACGGGCGCTGCCAACGCCTGGCTGCGGTGTGGCACAGCCTCTCCTTCCCAAGAGTCTTGCACTTAACCCTGGCGAGCACTCGCTCAGATAACCTGGGTGACCAGGAGTGACCACAATGCCTTTGGGGAAGCGGCGTCTGCGCACCCCTGGCCAGACCCCTTACCAGCCCAGGGGACATTTTTAGGGTTTCACAGTAACAGGGAAGTCGATGAGCGGGAAAGCCGCTCCCCAGCGGCTAAAAGCAGCGTCTTCTTAGGAGGGGTCCCAGATCTTCTTCCTAACCCGACCCTACTTCTCTGAGGGAGGGATCCACGGTTGGAGCGGACGGGTAGCGGAAGTGAGTGGCACCCCAGCGGGGGGACGCAGCTCAGGAAGCCCGGGCCCCCCTCCACCTTCGCGTGTCTTCTGCAGGCAAGTCGTGGAAGGCGCTGACGCTGGCGGAGAAGCGGCCTTTCGTGGAGGAGGCCGAGCGGCTGCGCGTGCAGCACATGCAGGATCACCCCAACTACAAATACCGGCCCCGGCGGCGCAAGCAGGTGAAGCGCATGAAGCGGGTGGAGGGAGGCTACTTGCACGGTCTCCCCGAGCCGCAGGCGGCCGCTCTGGGCGCTGAGGGCGGCCGCGTGGCCGTGGACGGCCTGGGCCTGCCCTTCCCGGAGCAGGGCTTCCCGGCCGGCCCGCCGCTGCTGCCCCCGCACATGGGCGGCCACTACCGCGACTGCCAGGGCCTGGGCGCCCCCGTGCTCGACGGCTACCCGCTGCCCACGCCGGACACGTCCCCGCTGGACGGCGTGGAGCCCGACGCGGCCTTCTTCGCTGCCCCGCTGCCAGGGGACTGCCCGGCGGCCGGCGCCTACAGCTACGCGCAGCTGTCGGAATTCGCGGCGCCCCCGGAACCGCCAGCCGGCGCCCTGCACCCCCGCCTGGGGCCCGAGCCCGCGGGCCCCGCGATGCCGCCGGGGCTCCTGGCGCCCCCCGGCGCCCTGCACATGTACTACGGCGCCATGGGCTCGCCCGCGGCGGGCGGCGGGCGCGGGTTCCACTTGCAGCCCACGCAGCCCCCCGCGCCGGGCTCCGGGCAGCCTTCGCCCCCTCCAGAAACTCTGAGCTGTCGGGATGGCACGGACCCGGGCCAGCCCGCCGAGCTCCTCGGAGAGGTAGACCGCACGGAATTTGAACAGTACCTGCACTTGGTGTACAAGCCCGAGGCGGGTCTCCCGTACCAGGGCCAGGACTGCAGCGGGAACCTCGCGGACGGCCACGGCGCCATCTCCTCCGTGGTGTCGGATGCCAGCTCCGCGGTGTATTACTGCGGGTACCCCGACGCCTGACGGTGCCCGACGCCCCGGCCTGGACGCCTGACCAGCGCCCGACGCCCAGCCTGCGGCCAGAAGCAGTGTTACAAACTTCCTGGAAGAGCAAAGGAAATCCTTAACTTTGTTTCTTTTTTTTTTTTTTTTAAAGTTGCCTCAACATATAATTTATGGTAATTTATTTTGTCTGCCACTTAAATAGTTGGGTGGGTAGTGTAATTTTTGGTTTAAAATATTCAGGAACGTGTTCCTGAGCCGCCGTGGAAACCCGATCCAGCGTCCCGTTTGTCAACCACTTTTTAATGTGTCGCAAAACGATTTATCCCATTTCTTGAAAGTGTATTGATCAAGGAAATTTTGTCCCGCATGTTTCTTCAATCTTAAAAAATAAAATCTGAAATTCTGGTCTTTTTATTTCGGCCATGCCTCTGTCACATGGTGTTACTGGAAGTTAGGTTTTAAAGGATTGTTTCATATTATACAGTTGATTGTAATTTTCGTTTTCTTACAAGAGCGGTATTAATATCTTTAAGACCATAGAAGTATATAAGTGTGAGAATTGTTCTAGCAAGGAAAAATTTTTTGACACTATAAATCCTTTCTCTGCATCCAAAGAGGTCTTGGTCTCTAAAACAGTTAAGTAAATCAGAGGATGCCAAATTTTGTTTTCTAGTTGAATCATAATCTTGACTGCCTAAATAGACGTTCTAGGGGTTTTTTGGTGGTGGTGGTGGTGGTGGTGATTTTGCTTGTTTATATTCCTGCCAAGAATTCCTAACTCTTAATAAAATTTGCCCTTATAATTCTCAAACGATCTTACATTTTAAGAACATTTCAGGAGTAAAAATTAAGAGTCACAGTAACTAGACAAAATAAAATTTTCATAGTGACTTTGAGCAAATTTTAAATGTTTGATTGAGTAGTGTATTTTGCTGTAATTATATTCATAGAGGACTGAATTTCCTAACACTCTAGCCCCCCCCTTAAAAAACAGGTGGGGGAGGGGGCTTCATCTGTGAGTCAACCACAGAAGTCTAATAGCTGCAGCTCTTCACACTTCTTACAGACAGACATGTGGGAACTGATGGCTCGTGTGAGTGTGTGTGTGTGTTTCCTATGCCAGATGTTTCCTCTGCACAATCTGCTTGAGCAAGCCTGAAAGCTTGGGTGCTGATCTCTTTGCAAGTGATCTTGAAGAAGCACCACATTTTCTGGCAGCACATAGGAAGTTTGGGGAGGGTTTGTCTCTTTAGAGGAAAGGAGCAGAGGAGAGTGTTTAGAGGAAAGAATTCTGAAGTCTGCTTCAGTTATATTAACTAAAAGGTAGAGGTGGAAAAGTCAGGTCAAATTGTTACAGCTATTGTAACAATAGCTGTGGTGCAGGCCATTCATCCTCGCCTATAACTTGTAGGTAGAAGATCAAATCAGTTCCTCTTCTTGCCTCAAGTCCTCCGATGAAGCGACTGCAAGTGTATCAACAGATGAGTGTTTTGTTGTTTAAAGCTCCTTTTCTTCCACTGGTTTACTTGGTAAACTTCATAAAGGATGCTTTGCTGCCCTCTTCCTTTCCCCCCTTGAGACACTTTAAAATAACAGGAAGCAAGAATCCCGGGTAACTCTTTGTCAGACTCTAAGTAGCCTTAGATGTGGAATTTAGATTCACCTTAAGAGGACAAAGTGAGTTAAACAGGAATCCCCTCCCTAGAAACCCGCACACGGGCACATACACTTAGTATTTAGGAATAACACTGGCAATACATGGTTCTTTGCAGCTGCCCACGATTTGTAAGGATTGGAAGCTCTTGGATTTAGAAACACTGAAGATTTTGTTGATAAGCACACACAACTCAAGCATATAAGCAGAAAGAACAATTCTAAGGACATCAAGACTCCTCCGAATTCTGAATTTTCCTTTTGTATGACCTGTATTTCAAGGAATGAGAAACAGGTTCACTCCCTCTCATTTAACAGATACCCAATGATGTCTGGTTAAGAAGCACATGTTTTTTTTTTTTGTTTGTTTGTTTTTTTTCTGGTGATGATAACTGCTTTTCAAGACTGGTCCCAATGAACCTGTTTGTTGTTTTCTGTCCGTGCACAATTCCTTGGTATTCTAACTCAATAAAGGGTAATAGAAGTGAAACTACAATAGCTCCTGAACTAGCGTGTCCTTGGGAGCTCATATAAAAAAATGCAAAAATCTCAGTTGCCACTTAGCCAACCTTAGAATTCTCATAGAAATGGAGAGGAGAGGCGGAGAGGCCCGACCTCGCTCCAGCCCGTGCCCACCTGACACCATTGGATTAGAACTCTAGAACTGTCAGAACAGAAAAAGTACCCAAAGAAAAGTTTGGGGATACAGCTAGATGTTAAATGTTTGCCTAGCATGCAAAATAAATGTGATCTCCAGCATCACTGTAAAAACAGCAGCAACAAGCAAAATCAGACACTATAAAATGCTCGGACAATCTGTGATGAGATAGAGAGAGGGAGAAAGGGAGAGGAAATAGCATTAAGCCCGGGGTACTTCAGTACTTCATTGTGTCACACTGGACTACTGAAAAAGTTGTCATTCTTAAATCCTTTCTCATTTTCAAGTATAGAGACATGAATTCAGGAGGCAAAATCAGGAAGAGATTATCAGACCCATCTGAGACATGGAAATGCAAAAATCAGAATGAAATGAATATAAAACTTAAACAGAAGACTGATTTTATGATGTCACCACATACGTTGCTCTTAAGTGCACTCAGACGATGTGACTCAGGGACTGACTAGCCCACTCAACAGTAACCCTCTTCCCTGGAAATGGAGCCCAGGGTCTGTCTGGCAGTGTTAGATGGGTGCTCTACCATTCAGCTCTACCCTGGCCCCTAGCTAGAAATTTTTTTTAAAGTAAATATATCATGTTGAATTCCATTTTGTTTATTTTTGAGAAAAAATTTACAATAGGTACATTGCTTTCTCCTCACCTCTACTTTTGAAGTTCTTCAGAAAGGCCCAGAAAGGTGAGAATCCATTCCCTTCTTCAAAGAGATATCCCGACTTCTTATCAGCGTGGAATCTACTTACCTTTAAGAACAATAAAGTTGTGGTTATTTTCCTGCGTGCTAACTCAGTTATCTCCAGATGTTAAACTATGGGTAAACTTGTAAGTTACTTGTACTAGTGACTAAGAGATGATATCACAAGAAAGCTATTTTACTTATTCTTATCTCAGAAGACACCTTATCTTCTGTTTGAGTCAGAATGCAAAGACATGCCACGTTTTTGTAGATCAGCTTATATTAGCTGGGAAGAACACACAAGAACAACAGGAATTCAGGATAAATGGAATAAGGTACTAGGAGTCAAAATGCATTAAATTAATGTAGCATTTTTGCATGTCTCACTTCATTTTGCGTTTGAAAGTCAGTACTGTGCCTGTCACATAGCAGATGCACATCACTCCCTTTCTGTCCTGGTTCCTCTCTGGTTTGCTTTGAAAATATTGCACAGGGAGGGGTATTTTACAACCATTATTTTAGTATAAAATTGTTCTTCCTGCTTGCAAGATGCTTCCTTCGGGATCTAAAATATTCCTCTGAAGAAAAAAAAAATGGCATTTAATATCCCCATCTGGAGTAGAACAAGGGATGTGCATTCTGTTAAGTTCCTCTATACAAGATGTGCCCCTAACTATTTCAGTGGGGCCTCTGGCCTGGGACTCAGGGGCATCTTCTCCCTCCATACTCTCCCAAATAACGAAGCAGATGTGTGCTTTCTTTTTTCTGAATCCATAAGTGGCTTTCTTTCTCTTTGTGTGTATACTTTGCATGCAGGCATGTGTGTGCATGTGTGTGTGCGTGCATGTGTGCGTGTGTGTGCATGCGCGCCTGTGTGCGTCTGTGTGTGTGCACGCGCGTGTGTACAAGAGGGCACTTGAGTGATTGCTCTTCCACCTTATTGGTTTTGCTCTGGGATTTCTCAGGCTCTGCCATCCAAGACCAGAATTACAGGCTAATAACATATCCACCCTAATGTTTTTTTTTAACGTGAGATCTGGGGATCTAAACTGAGGTCCTTTCGCTTGGGAAGCAAAGGTTTTAATCACTGAGACATACACCCCAACTCTTTAAGGGTGTAATAAAGCTAAGCTGTACTACATCCCTTTCCATGCGTAGACTCATTGCTGCCGACACTTCTCCCAACTTTATTCAAGATAATGGAATTAAAATTTCCAAGCACAGTGTCCAGTACACAGCACTAGAGAAGCTATGGTGAAAATAATGATGTTCTTTAATATAGGGAATGCTCAGTAGCTCAGATCCAAACAATACGACTGAATAAGAAAATAAAAATTCTGTTATGCTTAATGAAGAAATTAGCTTTGAAAAATTTATTTCTTCTTTAACTGAATTCTTCCTTGCCATTTTGCCAAAAGGAGTTCCTCACAAACGAAGCCATTATCTCTTCAAGTGATTCCAAGAACACAGGAGGGTCAGTAAAGCAGTTCACTGCTCCCTTGCTGGACACTTCCTAAACTATTTTTTTTAGAAGTGTCAATGTATGTGGATACTCACTTTCGGCCAGTGACTTTCATACACCTGTAGGGAAGGAGAAGGCCCTAGGGAGGTCTGAGGCAGGGACTGTTGCTTTTGCACTTTGTGTTCCTGACCTAGCCCGTGGACATTGAACTGATCAAACTACTTGAGTAGTGGTTGGTGCCTCCGTTTTCTATTAGGACTTCTCAGAACTTCCAAGAACTTGCCTGTCTTTTTTTATTTCTCCCACACAATCAATACATTGGAACATAAAAATTCGACAACAGAAGACAATGAACTAATTTCAGCTAGCCTCAGAGGATGGTAGATTGATGGCCATTTTCAAAACAGTCTTGAGTCAGAGGTTCCATTCCTCTGGCCCAGCATGTCGGTTTTGTAGGTTCTGAAAGGAATGCATGGGTGCCCGGATGGGTCTTTTTCTGTCCCCCCCCTTTCATTAGCTTTTGAATTCATGTATCTCTATTTGTCCCAGCTGACTGGGGTGGGGAAGTTACTTTCTTTCTTCCCTGGCAACAGAGAAAGAAGACAGAGAACTTTCCTGCGCTGACACCTCCCTTCCCCAAGTGCTGTGCTTAGTGCTATGACAATGCTGGAATCTAGTAAGATCCTCTTGTACTGGTCGGACATGTCACCTGTATTTCATTCTGAGCTTTGGACAGCTTGGCCTTTTAGACTGTAAAACTAGAACAGAGATTATTCATATTAGGATACCATGTATCAAATATCTCAATTTTTGCTAACTTCCATTTTGCTCGAAAACCTCCAGACCTTTCAGTGAGGACCAGGCCAATGAATCACAGTGCAAGATCAGGGCAGGGAACAGTCGCCATCATCAGGCTATCCACTCAGCTTGGCAGCCCCGAAGTCTTATTCCTGATGTCCTTCCTCAGAATCTTTAAGGGCAGCAGATTAAGAACTGCTCCCAGCGGTTCCAGGTGTGTCTGAAACATGACACTCAGGCTTCCAAATCACAAGAGATTATTTCCCTAGGGCAACAGTGAATGGACAGAGGAGGAAATTCAAAGAGCCTGGGGGAGGAGGGGAGAGGAGGAATTTCACAGTTGTTTTTTAGGTATTTTCTTTTTGCTTTTTAAACGTTTTATTCTATTCTTTTAGTGTTTTCTTACATATAGTGAATTTATGATATTTTTCACACCTAATCTCAATCCATCTTTTCCCCATTACAACCTTTCTTCCAGCCAAGCTCCCTCTTATTTCAAGTATTTTCACAAGTATGGCCCACTGGGTTTTGTTTGGTTTGCCTTTGATGGCATGTGCCTGAGAATTTGCTAGAACTTGAATCATACACTGATGTGCGTATTATTGAGGAAAGCACCCCCACTCCCATAGCATTAACCCTTATCAATCTCTCAGGGAGATATGGGGCCTCTTGAATCTTTCCCCTTCCAAGGAGGAATGTTGATAGGACAGTTTTTGCACAAGTCTTGTGGAAATATATATGTAACTGTGGTGAATTCATGGGTGCTACAGCCGTGTCATGACGTGAAGATAATGTCTGACAGCACACCTCTCCTACTCCAGGCTCTTACATTCTTAACCCCCCTCTCTTTCCAAGACATTCCCTGAGCTTTGGGGTGGGGGTGGCTTAGATTAAGGATCTAGATCAGGTTCGATAGATGGCTCAGGGCTTAAGACCTTTGCCTTGCAAACAAAAGACCTGAGTTTGGATCCCTAGATCCAATGTCAAAATGCCAGCTAGATATTGAGGACAGCCTGAAATTCTGGCCATGGAAGGTAGAGACTGGGAAGCTCCAGAGTAAATCAATAAGGAGATTAAAGCAATCCCTTGGGCCACTACATGCACATGTATTCAAGTGTTCTGTGGTGTGAGGGTGCACACAAAGGAATCTAGATGATCAAAAGCGGCAGCAAGTAGAAAGCGCCACTAGCAGATGGATGTTACCCCCCCCCCCAATACTGGTACAAAAGCACAGAATGCAAGAGGGAGGAAGAGAAAATAAAAAATCAGACGTAGTTTCAGCATGAGATTCTGGGCACTGTTACTTATGATAATTAAAATGTTAAGTAATGCACCAACTTGCAAAAACCTAAGCAACAGTAAATGAGTTTGCAGTATAAACGGATTGTCAGGAAGTTCTCTTTCCAGAGTTAGTTCCATATATCAAAATTAATCCTTTTTATTCTTTCCTGCTGGAATTCAGGTGCATTTGGTCCTGTTCATCTGGTGGTGGGTAAATTAATAAACAGTATGGGGCCGGAGAGATAGTTCAGCAGGTGACCTGAGTTCAATCTCTAGAAATCTCACAAGGTAGAAGGAGAAAAACTTACTGTCAAAAAATTGTCCTTTGACATCTACCCGTGTTTCATGGGATGCCTGGCTTGCCTCCCTCTTCTCCTCCACCTTTCAAATAAAATAAAAATGATGATACATATTTTTAAAACCAATCGTTTAATTCCAAGTTTAATAGCTTTATTTACTTCCTGTTGTGATAACTAAGAATTTCCGATCTTCCTCCATCCTGCCAACGAATGTCCTTTAACATCCATTGTTTCTAAGAATTACAACGTCCTTTTAAAGCACTAGGATCGAAGCCCTCTTCCCTTACTTTGCAAAAGTGGGGAATCTGGGAGCTTTCCACCCAGAAAATCCCAAGTCACCACCCTCCTGAGCCATACCCTTTAATTCTTCTCTAAGAAGTCCAATTACCTGACTATTTCAATAAAAAGACTATCTCTTTTGTACAGTGGCAAGCACCCCTCACTGCTCTCAAGTCCACCGGCCTGGGAGGTGGGTGCGCGGCGGACGGGCGGGCGGGCGCATACCAGCACCCGGGCTTCGCGACGCAGGGGCTCAGCCTCCAGCTGCGGATAATCTGGGGACTTTTGGAGTAAGTGCTTTGCGACGCCTTTAGCGGGAAGATGCAGCAGCGTGGGCAAGATGTGGAGTGGGGGACAGTGGCTGTGAGTGGAGGGGAGCAGGACCATTGGCGCCGCGATCGACGTCCACGCGGAAAGTGCATGAAGAGCAGCCGATCACTCAGTCCAGCCTGAATCCGCAGAGGTTAGAAGGCTCCCCTGGAACCTGCTCTTTCCGCCGGGGCTTCTGAGGGGCTCACGGGACATCCGAGACTGAGCTTCCTTGGAGGGGAGACGAGGTTTTGTTTTCTTTAAACATGAGGGTTTTTTTTTGTTTTGTTTTTTGTTTTTTAGTGGAGAAGGAGGTCCCTTGCAGAGTAGTCCAAACTGGCTGTGAACTCGCGACCCTCCTAATTCAGCTTTTGAGTACTTGTTGCACAGAGATGCATAAGGGCGCGCAGCCAATGAGCTACTTTGGGTGGAAACATCACGATGCTTGGCGCTGGTCTTGGTGACACAAGTCTGGGACGGAGCACGGGTTGTTATGGCCTAGATGTCCCCGGGTCGTTTGTGTGAACCTAGGCCCGGGCTGCCAGGGTAGTGAAGGTGGTCGAGGACTTAGGCGGCACATTGGACCCCGAGCCTCTGCAACCCTGTGGCAGGCACCTGACAAGTCCGCCCAGGAGGCGCGTGCGCCGCGGGGGGCGCGTGGGGTGAGGTTGGATGCAGGCGGGCAGAGGATGTACATCACGTTTGTAGTGGAGGAGACACTAGGTACCCTCGAGCCAGCCCCTAGGAGCGCTGGGATGGCAAGTTGTGGAGTCCCTGCCAATAGGTCGCGTTTCCGAGTCCCTTTCAGGAAAGCTAAGGTGAGGGACACGCTCCTCCCTCCAGGTGTGATCCCCGTTCTTAGCCCAGCGGTTCCTGTCGTCCAGATTCTTCTGGGAGAGGAAGCAGACTCCCTGAAAAAAAAAAATTCATTTAGGTCAGGCAACTCTTACCTGTGAAACTCATTTGAATGGCGTTTTTTATCCTTGAGGAAACAAGTAACTAATGGGTAGTCACCGGGGAACATGTTTTGAGGTGACTTCTAACAAGGGGAAGTTCTCTAAGGAAAAGTCGAGTGGTCTTATTCTAAGTGCCACTTTTACTTGTGTTGTCTCCCCCCCCCCCATTGCATTTATTTACTTTTCAGGTAAGAAATCAAGAGATGGGGTGCAGGACTAATTTGCTACACGGAAACCAGTGATCATAAAGGGCCGTAGGAACGTATTTAAGAGCATCTTCAGAAGGAAGGCTTAATGCTTTGGAATTTCAAGCTAGCAGGCTGCAATGTTGTGGCTTAAATTTGAGTCAGAAAGATTGAAAGAAGATGGCCTCTGAGTGTGGACAGATAGGTAAGGCCTCCAGAAACTGATGTTAGAGGGGAAGAAAAATTTTATTTTTTGTGGGTTCGACCAAATTAATTAGCCAGGCTCAATGTCACCACACAGATGGATTTAAGGTCACACTGCTGTTTTGCAAAAAATATTTTTAATAAGAATTAAACAATACCCTGAGGTTTTCTGTCCAGAGTATCCATCCTATGCTGCCTGACACACAGCACGTCCCATCTTAGAGATGAAGTCTTCTGCTTGCTAACTGAGCATTTCCCCACTAGTCTGAAGACGCCATTTTCAGTAAAGGTGGCACTCCAGCATTCCCAGAAGACAGGAAGACTTCCCCTTAACTGTCGTTGATCTTATATGGACTTTGTCTCTCTCACCTAGCACTGCATGGAGAATGCCAGTACTTAAAAGGACAGAGGACCCTACAGGAACACATTTCATTAGACAAGAGATAGAAATTGTGTATGCTTGAGGTAAGTTTTGGAGGACAAATTCTTTTGCAAAGGATCTCTTGGTGGTTTTCAGCCTAGCAGTGTGGCTCCCCTTCTCCAGGTGGGCTACCATATCTGGATAGCTGTCCTTCAGTTGCCTACATTGCTGTCCAGCAAGGGTGTCTTGCTGGCATTTCCAGGACTTTAAATATGAAAGATTGGGATGCTGTCATAGAACTTGATTCACTTGGTGTGATGATTTCTGTCTCAACAATCCTATACCGATGGGGTCTTTGATATCCTTTTGGCGTCACGGTTATTCATGACAACATCCACTATCACAGTGATCGTCATCTAGTCCATAGCACTATACAAATATACCAAATTTTTATAGCTTTATTTTCAAATTTAAAAACATCAAAAATAACTTGTGCCACAGGTGAAAATAAATGTACTAAAAAACATTTAAAACTACCAGAGAGAGATCTATTTTGAAGAAAAGCAGGGGCCTTCTCAAGAGTTGGAAGCCATTTGCCATGTGCATTGGGAGATCACTAGGTCTCCAGCAAGATGGGCACAGGTGGAGGGGGTGGGAGGTGGGGTGACAAACCAGGTAGTCCCCCTTCCCCCAGAACCTAGGATGTATATTGCCTAGATGTGGTGGGTGTGCCCCATTGCAGGGGTAGTGGGTTGAGGGACAGTCACAGAATCATCATTATCACTATCATCATCATCATCACAACCACAGTGCTCTCCTTAGGGGTAGTTTGGGTTCCACCTGCTATTAACTCCTCTGTTCAGTCTTCTGAGTTCTGATGTCCATTTCTAGTGTATTCATTATAACTGTCATAGGAAAGGACATCTCTATCTCAGAGCTAACTTCCCATAAGACTTTGCAAAAGTGAGCTCTACTAGAGCAATGCAGATTTATTGACATACGTTACTTCTGCGTTAAATATGAATTACTTAAGAGTAGAAAATTAACGAGCCCCTGCTTTTCGTCAAAATCGATCTCTCTCTGGTAGTTTTTTTTTTTTTATTTATTCAATTGTGCATGTGGTGTGCACGTGTATGTATGTGTGAGCATGTATATGTGTGTGTGTAGAACCACGGATGAATTCGGGAACCACCATGGACGCCTCCACCTCCTCCTTGTTTACTCTGCCCCGGGATTCACAAGCTCTGCCCTACCAAGACCAGAAGCGCAGGCCACCCCGCTTCTGCCCGGCTTCTATACGTGGGGTCTAGGATCCGAACTCAAGACCTTCCGCCTGCAAGGCAGAGGCTTAACTGCTGAGCCACCTCTCCAGCCCCTCTCTGGTAGTTTTAAATGTTTTTTTAGTACCTTTATTTTCACCTGTGGCACAAGTTATTTTTGATGTTTTTAAATTTGAAAATAAAGCTATAAAAATTTGGTATATTTGTATAGTCTATAGTTTGTGAATTACATGAAGTATGTCTGTATCAGAATTTCACACCAAGCAGGTGACATTACCAAAATAGGTGCTGGAAGAAAAATCAGCAAATAGTCTGTAATAGGTAAATTCTGAAGAACTTGAAGTTCATCAGGGTACCAGTAGCCTAATAAACCACTCCTCAGTCACTGACTTTTAAGATGGAGGAGAAGTCACTAGAATCTTGTCCATCTCCAGTCATCTGTCACCTCTTCTGTTCCTACCAATGTACCACCACATTTTAAGTCAGCCAAGAACTGTGGCCTTGGGAATAGAGGGAATCCACTGTGGTCAGAGGCCCAGGAAGATGGGGCTGGAAATAAACCCTGGGGAAAATCCTGTTTTTTTCCTTATTAACCCCAAACCAGGAAGGTGCATGCAACCATGGAAGAAGCAGGAAGATAGATCTAAGGACAGAGTCCGCCTGCTCACCCCACACCTGCTGTTTGAGGAGCAATTCTACAGGAGGACTTAGCACAGCCCTTAGGATGAACTGAATGACATTGCCTATCCTTATACCCTTGCGTGAAGTGGGATGGTGGGAAAGAGTCTTGTTGGCTGCTCTTATTTTCAGGAAGTTTGTGGTCCAGGTAGTGACATAGGAAAAAATGAGCAACAACAATGCAGTAGCATCAGGCAGAAAGAAAATTCTTTTCCTTTTTCTGGTTGAGCTAATTCCAGAAACCTCAGGCAACGTCTCTTAGGAACTTTTGTTTTGCTTCTTAAAATGCTATTAGTTGGAACCAGGCTGAGTGGCTCTGGTAGTTTTAAATCTCAGTACTCCAGGGACTGAGGTAGAAGGATTGAAAATTCACACTGTGAGACCCTGTTTCAAAAACTAATAAATAGAAACTAATTAAAGAACAAAATAAAACAAAGTCAAGAAAACAAAAATGCAAAGCAAGCAAACAAAACCAAAACTGACCAACATACCAATGCACTCATCCATCCAATACATAAATCAATAAATAAAACTTTCACATGCTAGCAGCTGGAAATACTAGTCTTCAGATAAATTTTTTCCAAAATCTAAAGTAGATTACTACTTACACATAGCATTATAATAACTTCCTTCTTCCTTCCCTTTCTCTCTTCCTTCCTTTCCTTCTTTCTTTCCTTCCTGTCTTTTTTTTTAATGGGCTGAAAAGGAATTAAATTCATTTTATTTAGCTATGAAGCTGTTCAAGAATAAAAATTTTAAAAAAGAGCCACATGCACTGCTGCAACCCACATGGCTCTGTCGAGGTGGAACAAGAATGAGAAAGGACGAGACACACACAGCAAAGTTGGGGTCGGGCTCTCTTGCCCCTCATGGGTTCCATGTCTGGAGTCCGTGAGGTTGTTCCAGCTCTCTTGCCCCTCAGACATCATGTCCAGGAGTTCCGTTCTTTCTCTCCTACAATAAAATATGCCTTCATCCTCCGTATACTTTGCTTTCCATGGTAACTCCAAGCATTGATCCTTATATTGCTTCATTATGGATCCCGAAACATTCCCAGCAACCTTCCTGTGTGGTTTGCTCTAAGGACTTAAAATGTGGTGGTACATTGGTAGGAACAGAAGAGGTGCCAGATGACTGGAGATGGACAAGTGTCCTCATTTTAGAAAAGCTGGGATTGGTGGACAAAACTGGCTTGGATAGAGTTGCAGCCACACTCCCCTTCCTGTCTTTTCTACCTTCTCTTCCCCCTTCTTCCTCCCTCTCTGTCTGGGCGCGCTCTGTGTCTGTCTTTCGTTCTCTCTCTCTTTTCTCTTTATTCTCTCTCTTGTCTTTATTTAGCTGTCTCGTCTCTATTCTTTCTTTCTTGTCGTTATTTCTGGTTCCGCTCTTGTTTGTTCTTTCTTTCCTCTGTTCTCTCTCTTCCCCTCTTTTCTTCCCTCCCTCCTTCCCTCCTCCTTCCCCCTCTCTTTTTCCCTTCCCCTCTCTTTTCCTCCCTCCCCCTCCCTCTCCCTCCCTCCCTCCCTTTCTCTCTTCTTTTCTTTCTTTTCTTTCTTTTCTTCTTTCTTTCTTTCTTTCTTTCTTTCTTTCTTTCTTCTTTCTTTCTTTCTTTCTTTCTTCTGCTTGGATCAAACCCAAAGCCTTCCATATGTTAGATATTTACCCTTCATTTATACTTCCAGCCTTAAAATTATATGAATAAGTTCTTTTTATTTTACATTAAATACACGGTTTACATCTTGCTGTTTATCATAATGCTTCTTAAGATCTTGCTTGAGGGAAAAGCAAGGGTAAAGCAGCTGCCTTACAAGCACAAGGAACAGATTTCTCATGCCCAGATCCTACATGCCCTTGACTCCCCAGAGCAAGCTAATTAGCGAGATTAGCCCTATCAATGTACTCTAGGTTTAGAGAAAGAACCTCAAAAGAATAAGATGGAAGAATGATAAAGGAAGATTCCTGATATCAACCTCAGGCCTCCAGATGTGTGCACACCTACACACAAAACATGCATTCACACAGGCATGCCCTCTTGATTAATATACATATGAAAACGGAAAAAAATAGAGATTTTTTTTCATGAGATTGACTATTTTACATTTGGTTTTAACCAAAAGGTCAAGAAATTATTAGTTCGAATTTTTTGAGACCAAAACTGTTACATTTAAAGAAAACTCTGGATGCTTTCCTCCTATGTCAGTGTTGTGGCTGTTGACGAATGGTTTTGGAAAAGGATTGATTCCTAAACGGGTTTTCCAGGAAGTATGTTTGTGGTCAGGGGTGCAGCTTCTTAGGTCCTAGTTAATAAATTTCAAAACTAAGGAGCATCACATCGACCATTCAGGGCTGGGAACAGAGCTCCTGTTCCCCAGATGAAATGTGATGGTGGCACTTCCATTCCCAGTAGAATTTCAGTGTATATTTGGAAGGACTTGCTGTCTGAAATCCTCAGCCACAGGGTTGGTGGAAGCCACAATGCTTACGGAAGTTGAACAAGTCTCAGGCTACAGTTATCAAGTCAAAGGGTTGGTATGCATGGAACCTGGTTCAGGACCCAGAGAAAGAGTATAGAGACGCCCCTTGAGCTTATGGGGTTGATACACTGTGACTGCTGCAACCATTTTGTTTACTAGAAGACTGACTGGTAGAGGGCATCATTCTTTTTCTTTACTTTTCATTTTCACGTGTGTGTGTGTATGTGTGGAAATGCATATGCATGTTAGTTGCTTGCAAGGATGCTTGTGGAAAGGCCTGAGGCTCCTGATGGACATTCTCTCTGATTGCTCTACCACCTTACCTTTTTCTGAGATGGAGTCTCTGATCAAACCTAGAGTTCACATACAGGGCTAATCTGGCTAGACATTTTGCCCTGGGGATTCCCTAGGTTCTGTTTTCTGAGGCTAGAAACACAGATGGCCATCACAACCATTTGGCATTTACCTGGGAATCAATTCTTTTGCTTGAATGGTAAGCACTCTAACCCCCCAGCCATCTCTCCAGGCCAGGGACTGTTTTTAACCTAAAATATGTCAGCAGATGTTACAAGTCACTTCAGAAAAGCCTGTTAACTAGGCAATGTTTGCTGATTTCTTGCCCATTGACCATGTCTACAACTTTCACCTCCATACAACTTGTCCCCCTAACCTTTGGTTACATGGTCACTTGTCTTTTCTCTTAAGTCAGTCACTCCTCCTTCCTCTCAGTCCACTCCTTACCATCACTGTGTAGTCTATCTAGGCTGATGGAAACTCTGTGAAGCCCAGGCTGAACTCAAATACATAATCCTCCCACCTACGTCTCCCAAATGTCAGGAATACAGGCCACCTCATGTCCAGTCTCTCCCAAGTGTTATAGAGTTGGACCAAAGGCGACAATCGTAAGTACAAGGAGTGGGTGGGGAGCGAGGAACCATCCCCCACTGTGCATTTCCACTGACCTCACTGCCAACTTCGTTATTGTTTAACAGTGCACGAATCTCTTTCTTGTTTGCTTGTCTCTCTTGCTAGATTACAGCCAGGCTCTTCCTGTAATACAACTTATTAGAATTAAACATGGAGTTTTACTGCCTTCTGTGATCCAGTGATTCTCAAAGGAAACGCACAGTGGAATGAACAGAAGATTTACACTAGATTTGCTTTTACCAGCTGAGATTCTGACTTACACGTGGTTTGGCTTGAAGTCAGGGCATCTCAATTAAAAAGAATTTGTGTATGTGTGTGTATCAGAGGGTACTGTATGTGCCTGTGGAGACCCAAGGGTGACTTCCGTAATCACTGGATTGCATTACCTCCTGTTTGTTTTGCTGTGGAGTTTTCCAGGCTCCGCCCTGTCTTCCAGTGCTAGAAGTACATACAGGCCATTGCCATTTTCATCTGGTGTTTTTTCTATGTGTGATCCAGGATCTGAGCTCAGGATCTTCTGCTTGCAAGGCAGAGGCTTAACCCAGCACCATCTCTTCACTCTAACAATTTAAAAATTTTTTGAAGTTATATCTGTAGATAGGTGGATACACTGACATCACAGAACTATCTAAGAAGTCAGTTTTTATTAAGTTCATGTTTATCGCAAGAGTTTTTTAAACATTTACTCTATACCAGATGCTGGATGTTGTTTACAAATAACAAACAAGCACCACATTCCCTTGTTCTCAAGATGCTTAGTTTTTTATTTGTCTTTTATTTCTTTATTTGACTTTTTGAGACAGAATCTTCTAGATAGTCCCAACTGATCAGGCTGTCCATGAACTTACAACAATACTCCTGCTTCTGCTCCCAAGTGTTAGTGTGTGTGAGGCGGTCCTGGGGTAGACTAGCATTTAGGAGCTTATAGTTGTATTAGCTGAAAGGCCTGAAAACAAATAGATGTTAACAGCGTGTGTTATATAAATACATGAATTGAAGTAATGGATTTCATGTGAAGGGGAATAGGATAAAAACAATGGTTGACATTTACGGAATACTAATTGTGGAAGACAGGAAATTATCAGTGCTTCTGGAAAGTCTTGAAGAATACCCGACCAGCAAAGTGGGTAGGAGACGGTGCAGGAAAGGATTTCTGGGTTGCATTTGAGGGAGATGGGCACATGGAACAGGGAAGCAGGGAAAGTTTCTTTTGCTTTCTCTGCAAAATCAGAAAGGGCCATGAAGTGTTTGAAGAGGTGGGAACTTACAAGAGTGGGCTGCAGATAGGCAGCAAGGCTGTCACGAGTGACAGTGGATGTCAGCGCTTGGCTCCCATTCGCAGGCTTATAAGCAGGACAGCACCCATATGAAGACGTGACTAGGGCCCATTTAATGTTCGCTCAGCAGCAGTTGTAAAGGCAGAGAGACCCAGGAAGTGAGACTGATTCAAGATTTCCGGGCAGGTGATAATAGGGAGAAACCAGGAAAACGGATCAGAGGAGAATCCTCTGAGAGAAATGGCTGAGAAGGAGTGGGATAAGGACTGTCTTCCCGGGACACATGGGACTCCTGACTACCATGGAGTCAAGGCCGTCATTGAAATGTAACGTAAAGTGATAGTGAAAACAAAAGACTCACTCATATGGAGAAAGCTGGGTGGGTAACAATGTGCAAACCCCTTGTGGTCCAGTAAACCTGTAGGCATCCCTGTGGAAGCCTGGAGACGGATATATTTTTGTTGAGGGTAAACGATCTAGATTTGGGGAAAGTGGTTGAGGCAACAGCAGAACTGGAATCTGCAGCTTCCACATCAAGTAGCCCAGACTGTCTTATCAGGTCTTCAGTGATGGTGCGGTTTGCAGATAAGTGGTTTCAGTCTGCATTGCTTCTGAGGACTTCCTGCTAGAATTCATTGTACTTCATCTCAATGGGCCAAGTTAAAAAAAACAAAACAAAACAAAACACCAAGAAAAAGCTTTCCCCCTCTAATCAATTCAGTACGGATACCTTGAGGTAAAGCTGGGTCACCAACCTTAGGTTTCTGACCCAGCCCTTCAGGATGCCTGACTCCTTTGCTCTGTCAACCATATCACAGTGCATCTATTTAATACAATATGACCCCGCATTTTTATCAGGCAAACCCAAGGGAACGCCCTGTGTTCAGAGTCACTCTGAGGGATACTGGAAGTCCGGGCTGTCTTTCCCAGAATGTCCATGGGAGTTTGGGGAAAGCTGCACAGGGGCAGAGAAACGACGTCGGAGACTTAGAATCCTCCAGAAACCCAGCCACCTTCACTTAGCAAAGAGGCCATACTGGGATAGGCATGGGGGACCTTCGGCGAGCCAAGCACTTAGGCTCGCTCACGGATTGTAGGGCGCGTGTGCAGACCATCCACATGCCTGCGCTGTCAGAGGAAGGAAGCCTTTCCTCCTTCCCAGTGGATTCCCGGTCCAGTTCCCCTGGCACCTCTTGGGAAATGGTAAAGCAGGAGAGCAGATGTCTGTCCTCCCCTTTCTGGTTGGACAGCTGCTCCAGGCGGGCAGGGGATGGCAGGGTAGCGTGCCCTTTCTACAGGTCTTTGCCTGGCTTGCAGGCGTGATGAGCAGACAGTCCCCGGCCCACGTCCCTCCAAGCACAGGGCTCTCTTCAAGTGGACCGGGAGGTCAGCATCCTTTCTTTAGCTGCAACCTGGAGGCTGCATTCTTGGCCTCAGGGGCTCCTGGAGAAGTGTGGCCAGGCCCCTCCATCGTCACCTCAGACACCTGCCTTTAGGGGCTTAGAATATTGCATTTTGAAAGCAGAGAGCTCTCCGTGTTCATTGTGAGCCCAGAAGACACCTGGGAAAGGTTGGATTTGATTTCACTGATTTCATTGCTGAAGGTGGGCAAAAGACCATCAAAATCAGGGGCAGAGGCAGGAACGCTTCGGGTGCTTTGGGGAAGGCAGCTGAAGGGGTGTCTAAGGAGAGAAATAAGGCAAGTAGCATCTTTTGGGTATGGCATGGGCCTTGCAGGCAGATAGACAGGGATTCGCATCCGAGAGAGATCTGTAACCCAGTCTCTCAGTCATGCACAATGCCTATTTCCTCTTCGGTCAAAAGTAGGTAAAAACTACTGGCAATCACTATGAGGATTAGCTGTGTTTGCACAGCCTCTGCGTGATGGGATGAGATCTATGTATCTGTGTTCTTTGACTGGATGTTTCCATAAGGAGGACTTGAGGGTAGGAGTTGGACAAGGCAGATGTTCACCCTCGGGGCTCTGTCCCCAGGAGTCTTTGGAGAAACCCAACAGTTTACTGAACAATCCCTGGAGAAACGAGTGCTTTTGTTTTACTCCCAGTGAAGTTTTAACATTACTCTTTTAAACCCCCTTTCCTTGTACTGGAACGATCTAGAAAATGTTACTTTTACATGTTAAAAATCAAGGACTCTGAAAACCAAGAACGTAAAAAATCAACTCAGAGTGGTCTCATTCCTAGTTTAAATCTTATCCGTTCTTTCTCCTCCCGATGGTCTAGGTAAGGAGCCTATCTCCTAGACACAGAAGAGGAGGGGCAACCCTACCTCTCAGATAGCAGATATCACGCTTGCCCTCCCCTCATTCTTTAGGTGGGTCTGGTTGAGGGTTTGGATGTTGGAGGTGTTCAAGAAGGAGTAAAGAAAATGTGTGTCTGATTTCACAGGCTACTTTACAGTGCTCTTTGACACGTTCCCCACAGAACATTTACTGTATTAACCTTCAGTGGTGCTTGCTCTAGTGGGCACATCAGTACTTGGATGGCAGCTTCTGTCCCCTCCCTCTCCACATCTGTCCTGGGTTTTTTCTGGCCCACCAGTCAGATGGCCAAGCTTGTCCACTTTCCATGGTGTTCTTGTGACCTCAGGGAAAAAGTCACGGGCTCCTGGAGACAGTGAAGCTCCTCCTAAGGGCTCCTGTCTTCATGCAAACACTCCTCCTTGAATTCTTTTTCCCTCTCAGATTCATAGACACTAAGCCCAAGGCTAGAATGTAATTTTCCTTCCTTGTATCTCCTGTGACTACTGGTTTCCTTTGAAAAACACATTTAGAGTTGTTTAGTATGTTATGCACAAGACATTAAAAAATAACACCACATATACTATGGTAGTTTAAATAATTCAGAAATATTTAATGTAATATTATACCCCGGTTGTTTGCTTGACCTTGAAAGAAAACAAAGGGACAGTATTGGTGATGCAAGGGTTGTGCAAAGGGCAGGTGGACTTTTCTCATCACTAGACAGAAGATATGTTCCTGACAGCTCTTATCCTTGAACCAGTGACAGTGTTCGAGTGAATTTCATTGTGAAGCACACATACTATATATTTCCAGAAAAACTTGAGAATGGATTCTCAGTGACAGGTAATACCCTACTATATTCATACCATTCTTTAAAATGCCCCATTGGCTCCATTTCAGAGCTGTGCCATGGCCTATTTGGCCAGTCTCTATTGCTGGATATTAAAATTGACTCTCGCCATTTTTCCTATTGTTAACAGTACATTCAATAACATTCTTTTACTTTTGTGAGCATATGTAAATCATATCTTGTAAGCTAAATTTCTGTGATGAAAGATGAAATTGCTCGAGGTCTACGGCTTTTCTCACATATCTGTCAGTTGGTTGAGTAATAAATGCCAGATTGATGGAAATGTTGTTTGTGGTCACATATCTCACAAGATGTCCCATCCCTCTCAGTGCAGGATGACTTCCATGCTTGTATCTGGATGACATTTGTTAACGTCTCTCAACAGAAGCCAGTCTCATGGTCAAGCTTGGTGTGAAGGGCGAAAATGGGAAACGATGTTTGATATTAATACAATTCAGATTTATTTGAGAGAATTTTCCTGTGAAATCATTTGTGCCTGGAGATTTCTGGGAGGCTTTAAAATGATAAATGTCATTATCAAGAATCTATAGAGCTGTTCAAATCATCAGCTTCATGTTTGAAGTGATAGCTTGTATTTTTAAGGACATGGGTCGTTTCATTTCATTTGGCAAATTTTTGTTTATGGAGTTGTTCAAGCCGCTCCTTTTTCATCCTTTCAGCTTTTTCAGGGTTTAACGTGATATCACCTGCTTCTATTCTGTTGTTATAATCTGTATTTTCTCTCCATTTGTCTGGTGAAATGACTTCCAAATATTCTAGAACTTTCTAAAGAACCAATTCTGCTTCATTGATTATCTTGGTTGTTTTTGTGGTTTCAATTTCATTAATTTCTTACATTTTCTTTACAGGTAGATGTCATTTTTCTCTGGTTGCTTCTGATGATTTTACTTTGTTCTTAGTTTAATTATGATAAGTCTTGGTCTTCATTTCTTTGAGTCTATGTTACTAGAATTTTTTTTCACATCTCTTTTTCTCCTCCACCTCTTGTTCCTTTCCTTCCTCTTCCTCTTCTTTTTCTTCTTCATGAAACCACACAGTTTCATTCCTACCACAACGAGCAAGTCTTCACAGGTTCTGACACTAGGAGGCCCCTAGCAACCAGTCAGCAATGAGCGTGTCCCCACCCAGGAGCATCTTGCAAACACAGTGGTCCTGGTTGGTTGCCTTGAACTTCTTGTCCTTTCAGCTTTTAGGGACCTCAGTCCACATCTCCTTTACATTCCCCAGCATCATGTGCCTTCACAGGCCATCACATGACCAGGAGTTTCTTGTTAGAGCAGCTGGCGAACACTCAGGTGTTTTTGCACACTTCCTGAGCACTGGGAGCGGCCCCTGTTAGATTCTGTCTTGTCTGTTTCTGTGGGGTCATCTCATCCCTGGGTATGTGGAAGAGGTTCACGGTGGTGTTTTTGCTTCTAGATCCCTCCCAACTCCACCATGTTCCTTTGTCCTCTCTCAGCTTCTTGAATGTCTCATGACAAGTCTGGGACAGTTTCAGGTACAATTCTTAGTATTGTTCAACTCATCTTCCTTCTCCTTGCCTTCTGAAATTCTTATGACATGGATGTTCTCATGTGTTTGATCCCTCAAACTCTTGAGGTTCTGTTCATTTTATTTTAAGTCCATTTTCTCTGTATTGTTACAATTAGAAAGTTGTCGTTGCTTTATTTATGTTTCATGGATTGTTTCTTCTGCCTTCCTATTTGCTTTTCAGTCTATCCTTTGGGATTTGCATGTTTTCAGTTCTAAGTTATCCTTTGGCTGGGCATCATGCCATACCCCTATAGTTTCAGCACTCAGGAGGAGGGAAGATGGCTTGAGACTAGGAGTTGTAGGCCAGCCTGGGCAATGTAATCAGACACTATCTTCAAAAACAAAACAATGTACAATTCCCCGTGGATTCATCTTTTTTCCCACTGTGAAAATGCTGTAATGGTGGTGTCTGTACAAGTGATATCAGGACAGGACAGCAAGTACAAAGTGGACAAGACAAGCAAACAGGCTGTGAATGAATAGTTACACTGCTCCCATACTTCAAGCTGCAGAGACAACCCTAGGTCATCCCCTCCTTAGCCTCCTCTTTAATCTTTTTATTCTATTTCTTTGCCACAAATTTTAGCTTATGTATTTTTATTATATAGCTTTATGTATTTTTATTATATATTTATCTAATATTTTAATCAATTTAAGTAACTGATTAATAATAATATTTATATATTTTTTACTATTATATATTGTTTCAAACATGTTTGTAATTATTCATTCAAATATTTTTATCATGGAGTTTTAAAATCTAGGTCAGATACAATTCAGAACATCAGAAACTCTATATCAACCACTTGGAACCAGGCCAGCCTAATCTCTCCCCATCCTAATGCTCACGGAAATTTGCGGAAGAGGGGGCGGTAAGATTGTAAGAGCTTAAAGATGGGGAGGAATTATGACATGCAAGTTACTCCACACAAGTTAGGGCTGAAGTAATCATAATAGGACTTTGCATGACCTGCACATTGACCAACATATCATTGACCCCCCAAAGTCTAGCATGTATCACAGGCACTGGGATCCTTAGAGGTAAGGGATTAACAGCCACAATAGTGTTCCCATACTAAAGGGGAACACAAAAAAGTACTCTAGGCAACGCTATTGAGTCTTTATACATCATCAGAGAGTAGGACCCAGAGGGAAGTTTGACATGCACAATAAAAGATGCTTTAGGGATGGGGTGGGGGGACAATGGGAGTAAGGAAGGAGGGAAAGGAAGGGGAAAGGGAGGAGGGAGCAAGGGGATCCAGGGAGGGGTGGAGGGAGGGAGGGGAATGGGGTACCTATTAAGCTTGTATGAGTGGAAGAATAAATAAATTTTTTTTCTCTTTTTGTGTAATTTATTTATTTTTTATAACATTTTTATTATTATTTCCGCTCATACAAACTTAATAGGTAGACCAGTTCCCTCCCCCCTCCTCCTCCCCCCGAACCCCCTGCTCCCCCTCCCTCCCTCCCCATCTCCCAGTATCTCCCCCACCAATTCCCAGAGAGTCCTTTATTGTGTATGCCTAACTCTCCTCTTGGTCCTCCTTTCTGATGACGTAAAAGGACCCAGTGGCATTTCCCTGAACCCTTTCTCGTGTTCCCCTTAAGCACAGGAACACTACTGTGGCCATCAATCCCTTGCCTCCAAGGATCTTGGTGCTTTTAGCCGATGTTAGACTTTGTGAGGTCAATAGTGTGACAGACATGGCGCAGGGCATGCAAAGTCCTATTATGATTGCTTCAGCCCTATCTAGTGTGGAGACTCTTCAAATCATTGCTCCCCCCATCCTTTTGCTTTTACACTCTTACCGCCCCCTCTTCCGCAGATGTCCCTGAGCTTCAGGATGGGGGGAGATTAGGCTGGCCTAGTTCTATGTGGATGATATAGAGTCTCTGAAGTTCTGGATTGTGGTTTGTTGATTTTCTTTTGCAGTTTTGCTGCTCCTGCTATGTCCTTCACTCCATCCTGATGGAGAGACAAAAAGCTGTTAAACTGGAGTCTTGTTATAATAGCACATTCAAGGATAGATGTAATAAAAGCAGGAAACCTCGGTGAGGGAGGGATCAGTCATCCATTTGCAAAATGATCTCTTTTCATCTGCCAGACTATATGCCCTCTCCTTCTGGTGAGATTTTTAAAAATCTAGGTCAGACAATTGTAACATCTCAGACATTATTGTATTCATATCTGCTGGTTATCTTTATTACCTTTGCTTTTTCAGTTTGACACTCTGTCTTATGAGACAGAGTCTGACTAGTCTCATTGTGTAGCCTATATTGGTTTTGAACTTGTTATTATTCCAAATGTTGTGACTGTAGGCATGTGCAACATTCCCAGAGCACAAAAGATTTTTAATTCTAGCAACATTTGAACCTGTCACATATCCATAGTTTATAGCTTTTTAAAGCTTTGTTTCAACTCTACTTTTTTTTCTTTTATGTGTGTGTGTGTGGGGTGCATGTGCGTGTATGTGTGTGTGTAAAAAGATGTGTGTGGGTGTATCACATGAGTGTATGTATCTGTGGAGGCCCAAGGATGATATTGGGATTCATCCATCTAAGTGCTATGACTCTTGGTCTCTGATTACACCCAGAGCACACTGTTAGGGCTTCCAGGGCTAGCCTGGCTAGCCAGCTTGTTCTGGGGATTTACAGGCTCCGTCTTCCAAGGCTAAATTTACAGGTGGGCCACCACCCAAACCTAACATTTTTACATAGGGTATGGGAATCTGAACTTAATCTGGGGGTCTCTTTACTCACAAGGCAAGGGCTTTAACCTCTGAACATTTCCCAGCACCAGCTTGCTTTCTTTGACCTGGTTCTGAAAGCTAAGCAAAGGTGCCTCCCTATCAGTGCCAGGTGGGTTCCCCATTTGACGTGCTCCGGCACCCAGCACAACTCCTTGTCACTACTGTGTATAGGTTAGAGTTCTGGTTGGCTATTTCTGTCTCTATGACACCCCAGGGATATGAAAAGTGGCCTCATATTTTTGGGCAATTGTGAAAGTTCTAACTGTCTGCTAGACCTCCTCTGACACTAGCTCAGTGTGACGGGTGCTGCACTTCTGCCAAGAGAGTGGAAGCATGGCTCTCCATCCTGTGTCCACACCAGCCTTGTCATTGCTGGGGTGACAATCTTGTCTTCTTGG
This sequence comes from Typhlomys cinereus, assembly GCA_023101885.1. Lineage (NCBI taxonomy): Eukaryota > Metazoa > Chordata > Mammalia > Rodentia > Platacanthomyidae > Typhlomys > Typhlomys cinereus. The sequence goes on from JALPQD010000124.1 coordinate 4,187,298, forward strand.
CCAATGATCTTACAGAATGTTACAGTTTCCAGATGGAAGGACTCTGGACTCCCCAGTTGATCCGTGCTCGTAAGGTTGGAGGTGGGACAGATTTTTGTTTTCTGTTGTGTTTAACTCTGGCAGAGCTGCTACTATTTGAAGGTATTCTGTGTTGTCTGACTGCTTTGGCTGCAAAGAACAGACTGCTGTTTTTTTGTCTTGCTCTCTTTGTCTTAGAGTCTGAGATATATGAGATAAAAGGTCTTGTTATAAAAGTCTTGTTGGAATAAAAGTAGGAGACCGTGACACAGGGGTCAATCACCCATTTGCAAAATGGTTACCTTCTATCTGGCAGCCTATATGCCCTCCCCTTCTGGTGAGATCATACCCCATCAGTTGCAGGGGGTGACATCCAATACCCATCAGGATGGAGCCAAGGGCATTGCAGGAACAGCAAAACTGAAAAAAAATCATCAACAAACCATAATTCAGAATATCAGAGACTCTATATCAACCACCTGGAATCAGGTCTGCCTAATTTCTCCCCATGCTGAAAGCTCAGGGAAATTTGCGGAAGAGGGGGCGGTAAGATTGTAAGAGCACAAGGATGGGAGGAGTAATGATATGCAAGATACTCCACACAAGTTAGGGCCAAAGCATTTATAATAGGACTCTGCATGATCTGCGCAATGACCAACATATCATTGACCCCTCAAATTCTAGCATGGACTAAAGGCACTAGGATCCTTAGAAGCAAGGGATTAACAGTCATAATAGTGTTCCTATACTTAAGGGGAACACAAGAAAGAGTTTTAGGAATTGCCACTGAGTCTTTACACCTCATCAGAGAGGAGGACCCAGAGGAAAGTTTGATATACACATTAAAGGATGCTTCAGAGATGGGGAGAGGGGGCACTGGGAGAAAGGGAGGGAGGGGGGAAAGGCAGGGGCAAAGGGGGGAGGGAACAGGGAGGTCCAGGGAGGGGTGGAGGAAGGGAGGAGACAGGGGTTCCTATTACGTTTGTATGAGCAGAAAAATAAATTTTAAAAAAAAGGAGGTTAAGGGAACTCACAACCACTTCGTTTCCTAGGTTCCCGTTTCTCCTACTGATCTGTTTTTTTCTCCAACTTTCAGAATATTGTGTTTGTCACATACAGAATGTCTAAATATTTTTAGTGGTCCTTAGGAGATGAATAGGGAAAAGAGCATGCCTACCTCAAATTTCTGAACGTGAAAGTCTCTGCTCTACATTAATTTAAGCATCTCAGTAGTTGATCATCTGTTCTCTGAGCACCTATTTTAATCAATTAGTGATCTGAATAAAAAAAGATTAAGCACCACTGACATGGTTCATCAATGTGTGACATTTATGCTCACACCAACTCTATACAGAGGGTAGCACTGATATTATAGGTCACAAACAAAAGGACAGAGCAGTAACCAACTGTCCCAATGTCTTGTGACTGTGCATAAGGGGGCTAAAATCAACACTAAGCATTTGGACTTTAGAACCAGTATTTTAAGGGTTGGGTTGTAGCTCAGCTTTTTGAATTACATTTTCTCCAGGGGTTCATTACATGTTCAATGCTTCGATTTTTAGGCCTTTTGATTTTTAGTCCAATATGTTTTTATCATTTCTGTGACAGTTTTCTAGTTTTGTTCAGATTTAAGTAACAGTTCAAACCTGTTATCTATTATGTTATCTATTACTTATATGTTTTCATCATGTATCATAACTGCAACTATTTGAGGAGGCAGTGTGATATTTTGATATATGTACATAATATGTAATATGATGATATCGCATACACTTATTTGCACATATACAAGTACACATGTAATTACTAGGTCAGGGTAATTAGTATATCCATCACATCATTTGTCTGTGTTGGATCATTCAAGTCCATTCTTCCAGCTATTTTGAAGCACATGATGAATTATCCTTAGCTATAGTCATCCTACTGGATGTACACAATAACTTGTTCCTATTGTCTAGTTGCATCTGTCAAGCAACCAGTTGGCAGCTTTTTTCCTCCTTACTCTTCTAACCTGTAGTGACAGTTCTACTCTGTTTCCACAAGATCTTTTTGTTCAAAGCTCCCATCCATGAATGATATCAGCAGCATCTGTCTTTCAGTACCTGTTTTATTTAGCTTGAGAAGTGTCCCTTAGGCTTATCCATATTGGCACAAAGACAGGATTTCCACAGTTATTTCTCCATGCTCTCTAGCATTTCTGGAACCTGTTCACATTGCCTGTAAGCTAGTCTACAGAAGATGAGAATTTTGTACTATGCTATGGAGTGATGAGTGCTCAGCTAGAACAGAAGGAAGAGCATACAGCTGAAGCTTTATGCTGCGTGAGGCTTTCCTTACCCTGTACGTCATCTAATGCACTATCAAGTTTTCTAATGTGCATTTCCACTACAGAAACTTAGCTTCTGTTTTGTTCTTGACTTTTATATAGGTCTTTCTAATAGCAATTTCCGTTATTCCCTATTACTAAAATGTTATGGATTTAAAGATATCATACAGGTATAATTTAACACATAAGTACTTCCTGAAATCCACGCTTGCATATCAAGCTACAGATTATCAAAAATGGATATTTAGTTTTCTCTATAACAAAAGTTAGTCATTCTAGTCTTTTACGGTTGGACCCTAAATGTTCTCCAGAGGTCTATATGTTGAATGTTTGGCCACTGGCTTGTGAGACTCTTGGAAGGTTACAGAAGCTTAGGAGGGGGGACTGTGAAAGATGTTGGGCCAATGTCCAAAATTACAGGGAAAGAGACCATGGATTGAAACTGTGAAACCTTGAGACAAAATATTTTTCCTTTTTATGGCTATCTTAGGTGTTTTATCACAGCGATGGAAATCTATGTAATATAGTTTCCTTTTTTATTTTGTTTTTGGATTCAGCCACTTTTCACATGAATTTTCCTGTGGATGCCTTTCATATTTTTTCCTCATTAAGCTAGGTCTGATTTTTTTCCAACCACTCTCATGTGATTCTAATTAGTCTTCATTCCAGTAATTCTTTATCTCTCATGAGCAACTTCCACAATCTTATTCTTTTTTCAAAATAAGTTTGGTCATTTTGACTTTTTCATATTCCATTACAAATTTTAGGATTGGTTTGTCAAATTTCGGTCTATCTGTTTGGGGTGTGGAAAGCCTCTTGTATTTGGATGGGCCTCTCTTTCTTTATATGTGGTAAGTTTTCTTTTATGATAATTTGAAAATTTTCCTCCGGTGTGGTAGTTTAGGATTCTTGTTCTGGTTTTCCATGAATTTGAATGTTATGTTTCTTCAAGGTATCCTATAACTCTTGAATATTCCTCTCAAGTATCCTTTTGGCTTTAACAACCCCTTTCATTAAGCTGGTTAGTTCTTCCACTTTGTCTTCAAGATCTGACATTCTATTTTCTCCTTCATTAATTCTGCTGATAAGACTCTGTTGAAAAACAAACAAACAAACAAAAAAAGAAAACAACAACAACAACAACAAAAGACTGTTGAGTTATGGGTTGAAGATAGCTTGTCTTTTAGTTTGAGTTTAAACTCTGGTTAGATTGTTTTAATTTCTTTATACCTATTTTTGTTTCTTCAACTATTTTTCTCATTTTCTCCAAGTGCCTGTTGTGTTCCTGTTCAAAGTGATTGATGTGGTTGTTTAACTCCTCCTGTTCTTCTTTCATAGTATTGATCATAGTAAAGATCAGGCTTTGAAAATCTTTATTTTGGGTATGGCTTTCTTGGCTATTTTTGTTTTGGTTGGAATCTATCATTATGGGGTTAATTCTTTTGGTGGGAGATTTGTTGTCTTGGTTTTTGTTTCTCATGGATTTGTCCTGTGACCTGGACATTTTTGTTTTATCTCTTAAGATCTTTTTTTTTTTGTTTTGTTTCTGTGTGTTTTTGACTGAACTGAATTAGATGGTATCACTACCCTTGGGCAGTTATTACTAGTGTTTGCCTTGGAGTTGGGTATACTTGCTTGGTGTTGGTGTTATTTCCTAGATGAGGCTATTAGATTGTTAGTACATCAACAAGGTCAGGTTTAGTAGACAGAGAGTGAAGATTAGTATGGTAGTGCACTTTTTAAGTTTACTTCCTTGGTGATATGTGAGGGTGAATGATATAGTCCCTGAAGTTGTATGGTTTTTTGGGTGGCTATAAGGAAATCTTAAACTACAAATGACTAATAATTGATAGGAACAAGATGGTTAAAAAGGGTTTACTTAGAGCCAAATGTGAAGATTCTCTCCCATGTGATGGGATGACTTTAGAGGACTTCAGATGAATGGTGTTTATCCCCTCGAGCTTTGCTTGGGTTTTCTCTAGACTCTATTGAAATCTGAGGAGCAGGGAGTCCGCCTGGAACAGGGTCCGGGACAGAAAAGCAATATTCAGTTTTAATCCATCAACATATTAATTTATTTAAGTCTCATTTGATTTCTTTTTATTAAATATTTTGCATTTTTCAATATTTAAACTTTGCATGTATTTCATTAGATTTCACCCTAATATATAATTTTTCCTGACCTTACAAATACATTCCAGTTTCTGATCGTTTGGTAATGTACTTTTTTAAAGAAAAAAGATCTCCTGACTTTATTATCTCCCTTATTAGTTTTAATACATTTCTATAAACTATTAATGATTTCCTTCCAGACAATTATGTGTGAACCAAAAGAACTTTAACTAATTTTTTGTTTGTTTTTGATATCATTATTTATTCATTATTTATTATACATGTGCCATGGCACATGCATAAAGGACAACTTAACTAATATTTTTAAATTTCTAAGATATTTATTTCTTTTATCCTTTCATATTGCATTGGTTCAGGCTTTTGTAGTGTTGAGAAGGAAAAAAAGGGTTCTTCCCTTGTGATACAATTCATTGTCAAATAGCTTATCAAGAAGATCAATGTATATTCTCTATTTCTAGAATCTGTCACCTCTATGCTCACTTTTGAGGAAACCAAGCTGTTTGAATTGAGAAGTGAGCAGAATGTTCATTCACATAGCTCTTTTTCTAGGAAAGGACCTCTATGGTCAAGAGTCCTTTACTGGCAGAGTTCATTTATTTGTTAGGTTAGTTTTTGAGATAGAGTATCATTATGTCCCCCAGGCTAGTCTTGAATTCATGGCAATCCTCCTGCCTCAGCTTCCTGAATGTTGGAATTACAGACAGGCACCATGACAACCAGTTTAATGTGTCTTGGAGATATCTACACTCAAAGGAGAATGGCCATTCATTTAACATGATGTTATGCATTTAGCCTACAATAAATATGGCAAATATAGTGTGAGTTTTAGGAGATGGAGGCACACAGGGCAGCATCTGTTTTCAAAAGTTCTTGCTTACCTGTGCTACGCTTCAGAATGGGCTGCTTTTGCTTTGGATAAATGGAAGAGGACCAGAGCTAATGGCAATTGTAGATGGCAGAAATATGGTTAAACCTGTGACCAGGGCTTGAAAAATATCAGAGCTATTGAACTGTAGATCCAGTTGGAAGAAGATGTTAAAAAAATGTCTGATGAGATTGCATAACACCTTGACATTCTTGGGTGATCCGGAAGAGGATGATAAGAGAAAGCACCAAGGATGAAAATGTTCTAAAGCACAAATTGGGAATTCTAGCTAGTTTTTGTTTTGCTTTTTCTTTGTTACTTAGTTTTGTTGTGATGCTGAGCTTCAAACCACGCTAAGCAAGATACCTCAGGTCTAGCCTTGGACTTGCTGTGTTGCCTAGGCATCTCTCAAATTTGTAATCCTTTGTCTCAGCCTTCTGAGGTGCTGGAATTATAGGTGTGTGTTTCTATACTCAGCCTTTGGTTTTAATTTAAATGTTTCATGAAATACAATATGATAGAAAAACATTCAAAATCTAGGGATTTATATTCATGAAAATGAGTTGAGGTTAGATTACAGAGACTCTTAAAAATTAAGCTGAAGTGTTTAAAAGAAATTTTAATTCCAGGCAGAATCATTAAATGTTTTGAAAAAGAAGCCAAGGATAGTGTGATCAACTCTGTAGATACCATGGCTGCTCTAGTATCCATGGAAAAGTAGGAATTAGATGCACAGAGGCTGGAACAGGTAATGACTGAACACTGCATTGACAGTCTATTTGAGTGGAATGGACCCCAAGGTATATAGTAACACTGGGGAAAGGCAGCAGAGACTTCAGCAACACTAAGTAAAAATTTTTCTGCAATGAGTTAAAAATGAAGTGACGATTTGAATCCATTCCTACTCATTCTCTTGTCAGATTAAAAATCTATGTTAGTGGGCATTTATTGGAGTTATCCAGGGAATAGACTTATTGTTCATGTGCAGGGTGGCAGCTTCACTTACCAGGGAGAACCTGGTATTTATGAACCTAGTCTTGGGCTCTTTCCAAGACATTGTAAAATTACTTTATAGTGTCTGATTTACTTTAAAGCTTCTTGTTATTGCAGTTTAAAAACAAAATCTATCCTGCACACATCCTGTTTAAAACAGGATTTTCGCCTCTGCTGGGCAGAAGTAAAAAAAAAAAAAGTAAGAGAGTGGCCTTTCTTTGTAGTGTTGGCTACAGTATAGTATTGGATAATAATGTAGCCAGAATTAGTTTGAAACTAATTTTGTTATGTTTTGAATAATTTAAAGAGCATGAAATTTGACAAACGAACTCTAAAATTTGCATGGAATATGAAAGGATCAAAATGATGTTAAGCCATTTGAAGGAATATTGAAACACTGGTCTTTTCCTTTCTTTACTTTCCCAGCTTCCTCTGCCTGTCAGTGGCACAAGTCTCTACCTTGCAGTCAGCCCCAAGTAACAAGGGCAAGTGTACATGGAGTGAAAACTCTGAAACCAAGAGGCAAAATGTATTTTTCCCTGTAGGCAATTTTTTTTTCTTAGTGAGATTAAGCATCTCTAATCCAAAGGCCTCAGATCCAAATTCTCCAAATCCCCAAACTTTTGAGAACCACCATCATGCCACTGTTGGAAAATTCCACACTTGACCTCATAGGATGGGTCACAATCAAAACATAGGCACCCGAAACGATAACATGCATAAAATGGTATTCAGGCAATGTGCATAAGATATATGTCAGTGAATGTTGTGTTTAGGTATAGATACCATCCTGTAGACAGTTCATTATGTATGTACACATATTCTGAAATCACAAAACACGTCTGGTCCTCAACACTTTTCAGATACAGATCCTCAACATGTGCTGTTTTCTTATCGAAGAGAGTGGCATACCCCTTGACCTGCATGCACGCTGGAGGACTGCACCTTTCCCTTGGACAGGCATGCGAGCATGTAGATTTTTCCTTGCTGAATAGAGTAGGTTGATTGAGGTCCTCTTGGGCAACACATCTATTTCCCTTGCAATCCTAGAGCAGATTTCCATGTTTCTGAAAAAGAAAAAAAAAAAAAAAAAAAAAAAGAAAAGAAAAAAAATGAACCGAAGAAAATATCTTTAGAAATCTGCAGAAGAAGGTTGGCACATTATAAAACTTGTGCCTGGCACCGACATCTCATCTGCTCCTCACTGGCTTTCACTGGTACTCCTGTATCTCTTTCTGAATGTGCACTATCTCTCCCCCTCCACCCTTTTGGGAGAACTCTGTGACTGACCTCTGAAGGGCCTTTGGAGAAGGTATATACATTTTTATTTGCTGGTTATCACAGGCTCCTACTAGTGGCTAGAGAAGCTTCTGGCAAACCTTGGAACACATCTGGTTTTGGGTTAACTCTGGCCTGAGGGTAGAGGCTGCTTATTTCAGACCAGTTTCCTTCAAAACCATCAAGTGAAATGGTGTCTTTTGCTGTGTAGAGCTAATGTTCCTTGTAGGACCTAGAACTATGTCCTAGTTTGAATACTTTATGGTCTGATAATTTTCCCAACAAAATTGTTAATGTTCTTTACTGGTGTCCAAGTCTGTTTTTACTGCCAGTCACACTAGTCTACAGCTCAGTTTCCTCATCATCCAAACACAGATCTTCCCTTGCCCTCATCTATGTATAAACTCAGATTTCACGCTTTCCAGTATTTACGCTATCTATAATCTACAGTGTAGTGACACTTTGTATGTCACATAAGAGAAAACCCAGCTCAGGTTTGCTTAAAACAGCAGTGATTTTTATGACTCACACAACTGAAATTCTTTGAAGAACTCTAGTTTCAAATATGGCTGATCTATGGACACAAAAATATGTCTAGGACCAAATTTTTCTTTTTATTTTTTTATTTTCTATATTTCCAAGGTAGAAGATCCATCCATAGATTCCACATGGGGGCTGGAGAGGTGGCTCAGGGGTTAAGCCTCCGCCTTGCAGGCGGAAGGTCCTGAGTTCGGATCCCAGATCCCACGTATAGACGCCAGGCGGAAGCAGGGGCGGCCTGCGCTTCTGATCCTGGTAGGGCGGAGCCTGTGAATCCCGGGGCAGAAGGAGGTGGAGGCGGCCATGGTGGTTCGCGAATTCGTCCGTGGTTCTACACACACACATACACACATGCGCGCGCACATACATACACACACACGCACAATTGAATAAATAATAAAAAAATTAAAAAAAAAAAGATTCCACATGGAGGTCAGATGTCTGCAATAGCCTCAGTACTGTCTAGGATGAGGGTAAGTTCCTGGGCATGGCTACCTGCCTCTCTCCTGGCTTAGTAAAAGTCTCATGGTACTTTCTGGATTCCAAGCACACATCACATGCTGGCCATTGGACACAACATTGAGCAGATATCTCTCTCTGCCAGGCCTGAGTCTCATGGAGGAGGGAGGATGCAGGGTGATTTGCTGGGGGGAGAAGATGGTCTTCTCTAGTAATCAGGAACCTAAAATTGACTTTAAAAACTTAAGTACTATTTTGACACTGTTTTTTTCCAGGATTTAATTTTTTAAAATTTTTTAATTCAGTTTTACAAGAATACTGAGTATGCATCCCTGCTTCCCTCCATCTCCCCTCCCTCCCATCTTACGCCCTTCCCCTCATCAATCCATTCCCTTCCCTCCCATCTGCCTGCCTGGATGCTTCTATGGACCCCAGGGTTCCCTCTGCCTTGTCTACACTTGTGGGGTTCAGGCCTCTGTGGCATACCAAGTTGCCCCTCCTTGGGCCACCCCACCGATGTGGGCATTTCCTTTCACTTACCCTAAGGTTTCCCCTGTGTGTTCTTATCACTCTCGAGTTCCTCATAGTTTATGGGGGCATGTTGGTATGTCAATCATTTTGAGGTCTGTAAGGATAAGTCTCATTGCAGCAGAGTTCCTGGATGCAGCAATCCTGCTTTGAATGGAATGTCTTGTCCAGCAGTGGTCCTTCCCATCTTTAGGTTCTTACAATCTCACCGCCCCCTCTTCTGTGAGGTTCCCTAAAGGTTAGGATGGGGAGAGGTTAGGAGTGATTAGATGACCTGATTCTGTATGAACAGTGTGGATTGCCAGTATTCTGCATTTTGGCTGGCCACACCGTTTGACACAGTGTTTTTATAATTAAGCCCCAGTCCCATACAAAAGGGCCTGTGTCGTGGTTTACAATACCAGGAATGTGATCCTTGAAAAGTAGGCCTTAAATCTAATCAGAAAGCTGTTATAATACCCATAGATTGGAGGTGGACTCAGCACTCAACTAGACTCTTCTTTCTGCAATAGAAGGTATTTATCACAGAAAACTACAACTGGACAAAGTGAAGAAAATAAGTGACTTTGGACTGCTCTGCCTTCAGCAGGACATCTACTCTCCTAACCCAAAGCTCAGTGAGCATTAAGGAAGCCCTAGGGGGCTGTAGTACTGTAAGAGTCTGAAGGATGGGAAGAGTGTGGCCACTGCATCCGTGAACTTACTGCAGCTATGTATATTTCCATAAGACCTGTATGGGATGTGTCCTATCATTCACCGTGAAAGGACAAAGAATTCAAGCAGTCCCACAATTCCCTGAGAGACGTGAGGGCTAATCCTGATGGGGCTGGGGAGGGTAGATGCTTTCCTCAATAGTACATCTACTGATCATAATTCATTCCGTGGGCAAATGCTCAGCAACTCACATAAAACTCAGTGGACTACTTATGCAAAAAGACAAGAAAATAGGAGGAAGACTGGCAAGGAAGAAAAAGGGTTGTAGTGGGACAGAGAAGAGAAATGGGATTGGGTATTAAAGTATGAAAATATCATAAATTTAGTATATTTCATGTATTGAATGCCAAAAGAGTAAAATATAAAGATCTGATGGACTATTACTACTTCATTCATTATCTGCTTGGCATTAAGGAAGTTTTTTTGTTTTTTGGATCAATGAGTTCTAATTTAGATGACTAAGAAGTTGAGTTTTGATTATTTCTAAATTTCTTTCCAAACCTAAATTTCTGCGAAATACAGAAACAAATGCAGAAATAAATCAGAAATGGAGTAAGTGGATACAGGAAGAGGAAATGAAATAGCCCAAGAAAGCAAACACTAAGCATGCCTTTACTTGGAAAATATAAATTGCAAGAAGAAAAAATTAAATGCTGATACTTAGGTCTAAAACACTGGATTTGGTGTTTATCTCTGAGATGGGGGAGGCTCCGCCTCAGCATGAAATCTCCAGTCTACAAGCAGGTTTGAGTTCTTGCAAACTGCCCACAGTGCAGTGGGAACCAGGTCAAGTGTCTGGTGTTTGGCACATTCTAAGCACTGAAAGCTTTGGTCGGTTTTCAGTTTCTTAAATTGTAATAAAAGCACAACAGCCCCTGATAAGAGCCAGTGAGAGATTTCGGGGTGTTCATGCAAGTTAAGCAACATGCTGTCCAGCTCATCCTGATTTCTGTGCTAAAGGCTGCATTATTTGAATTTTGTAGGATAGCCCAATTTTTTTTTTTTTAAGTCAATGCAGAGAATCATGCTGAGCTACTGAGCATCTGACCCAGCTTCGGAGTCCGTCCCTGCCCAACCGCAAAGCTCCCTTCATATGATTTACCATTCTGCTGCCATCACTGTGCGTCATCCAGATGACGATGACGGCAGAGATCTAATGACTTTTCCTGTCGATGGAGCGGATTTCCCATTTTACAGCCTACGCTCAGCAGTGCAGAAAGGGAGCCTTGTTTATTTCTGAGCAGAGCCTAACCCACAGTCCCCATTTCCACTGCTGGCATGTTGATAGCTTGGCTGCTACTTGTGCCAACTCCCATTTCTGGTTGGTGAATAATGTGGGCTTCGTCCTTGCCCTTCTTCCTGTGGCTGGGACAATCACTTGTGAGGAGGCATGATGGAAGGTGGCACTTTTCTGTTGGTGGGTCAGCTGCAGCCTTCCTCCTTCTCTAGGGAAGGTCTGTTTGTTGTTGTTGTTGTTTGCTTGTTTGTTTGTTTGTTTGGGGGGGGGTTGGAGGTCTCTAGTTCAAGGAGTGGGGAATTGAGTTGCTCATCCCATCTCTCTGAAGTAATCCCTGGGGTCTGACTGGAGTTTCTAATTTCTGTTTCCTTCAAAATGTAAAAACATACTTGCTATCATTCTAGCTTCACATTTCAGAAGTGAGTAGATCTCAAGTCTCTTCCACTCATATGTGTCCAGCCCTAGCTATTTAGATTCTTTTTCGTTTATTTTGTGGTCCTAAGGATGGAACTTGGCTCTTTATGCATGTTAGGCAAGTGTTCTACAACTGAGTCATAACCCAGCCATTAGATTAATTCATAAATTTCTTATTGCTTTGAAAAGGAACATTTTTTCCTGCACCCTTTCTAACTCTACAAAGCTCCTTCTGCACTCTGGCTTCCTAGGCTTTGCTCTTACTGGTTAGTCAAGCGCTTGGAATTCTGATACCAACACGAAGCAACCACAGCACTAAGACAATTTTCTCCCTCTGTCTTTGTCTCTCTGTTCTGACTGTTTCTTCTCTTTGATTTCTTTAACATGATTTTATGGTGCTAAGGATCAATCTGGTACCCTGCACATGCCGGATGAGTGCTCTGACACCAATGTGTGTTCTCTGCTCTCTTTTCTCTTTTGAGTTTTTAGTAATGTGCTGCTTTTACTATGGTTGTCTGTTACAGATTTTTTTAAAAGTCCATTTAGAATCAGTGAAGCCAACTGGACCCTTCAGCGACTCCCAGATTCCTGCTGAGATAGTCAAGAGAAGAGCCCTACTATCCCTGGGGACGGGAAGAAGGGCAAGCTTCCTTTCGTTGATATTCATTAAATTTGATCTTATTTCTGTTACTCCTAGCAACAATCAGATATAGTAAATCCTCCATAGAGAGATGGCATTTATACTGATCACCTACAGACTTTTTTCTTGATATTTTCCCTAACAATCTAGCAAGGCAACTGTTTCCATAGTGTTTCTGCTGTGTGAGGACATAAGCAATGTAGGATAACTTAAGTACTTGGAATCTTTAAAAAGAAGATCACTATCATGTTCTATAACCTGGATGAGCCTCAAGGTCCAAGACCTAAGGAGAATGGTCATCTACCAAAAGGCAACACTGCATGGCTCTACTTCTGTGTAGGACTCCTGTGAAATGAACTGTAGTGGCCAGGATCACAGGGCGTCCTTTTTTGACACAGGACATTACTGGTAAGAGTTTATGAGGAGGAAGGAAATACACATTTTCTCTTGGCATCTTTGAGCAGATCAGGAGGAAAAGGAGGTAGTGAGTGAAGCTTCTGGAATGTGATGTGTTGGGATGATGATGTGGGCATTTGAGAAGCTCAAGCCTAGTGATGTCAGTTCTGTCCATGAAGTAGAAGGGGGGGGCATGGACAGTGCTCAGGAATGGTGGGAAGTGCACAAATGAGTGAATCAATACTTCCAAACTGGGGGCAAGTTGCCTGAGATCTAAGAAAAACACACACAAGAAAAAAAATACTTGAGTTCCTGAACCAGAATCCCCATGTTAGGCAGTCAGCTCCCATGGATTTTACTGTTCATGTGCTATTAGTTTAGTATGTCTTGAGAAAAACTGTGCTGCAAGTTATGGGGGAATCAAAGGAAATCATAAACTGGGGCAGCGTGAGTCTTGGGGTAGGAAGGGTGTCATTGCAGATGTTTAGACATAAATGATACTTGATATGGGAAAACCCGCTGCTGAAAATAATCTTTAATGAATTGCAAGAAGAGGAAAATATGTCAAGTGGACAGAGCTACCATGTTTAGAATGCTTTCGAGGAGTATATTGGCTGATCTTAAGGCCTGATGTGTATGTGTGTGTGGGGATATTGAAGTGCAATATTAGACTGACTTTCTCCTCTGTTGTGAATATAATTAAAATGTCTTAATATAAAATATATTACATCAGATACATGATGAATATCTTATCTAACTGGCAAAGAATATGAGTGGCCAATGTCTAAAGGCCAGTATTTTATTTTAAATTCTCTCTGAATGGTACTGTAAACCAAACTAATATCCATGGAAGGGGAGACCATAGGCCCTAGGTGAAAGCAAACTTTTTAATGTTACCTGTAAATACTTGATAGTAAGCTATCATCTAACCACTTATCGCTATATCCTTATATCATAGAAACACTCAGCATTCAACCAAAAAATATATTCTTGCAATGGAGGACACACAACACTGAGAGCTGCAACAGGCCCAAGTGCAAAAGGAAAGCAGTTGTGAAAAGCACAGCCTGAAAGAGGATCAGAATCACCCCCATCCCATAGCCCAGGGAACCTCACTGAGGAGGCCAGTGAAAAGGAAAGAGCCTGAGGGCGGGAAGAAATATTGCCAGACAATAGCCTCCATTCATATCAGGGTTGCCACACCTGAGAACTCAGTACAGCCAGGCATACTTCCCTGAGATTTTCACCATAGCTGACCTATCAAAATTTTGCCATAGAAGAGGGAGGATCTCAAGAGACATGGTGCTATCCTGAGAGACTGTGTGGGGCTGGTACAGGACATGAAAGGAAGACATTCTTTTTTAAAAATTATTTTTTTATTTTTCTAATTTTACAAACACAATTAGTGGTTGTCCCTGTCCCCCTTTTTTCTCCCTTCCTCTCCCACTTTTCCCACTCTTTACTAATCCATCCCTCTCTCCCCCACCCTCCTGCCTGTCTACTTTTGTGAGGTTCCCTTCAGGTTGTCTGCATTGGAATGGGCTCAAGTCTTTGTTGACCTTCACCTGTTTAGCCCTAGTCCTTAAGATTCCCCCTGAATGCAATTATTTCTCCTGAGTTCCTTGATAGTCTAGGGAGGAATGTTGACATGTCAGTCATAGTGAAAGTCTGGTGAGGATAAATCTCACTGCAGTAAGTAAATTGCTGAACGCAGCATCCTTGTCTTGAGTGGAATGTTCTCGTGGGCAGTGAACCTCTCCACCTTTAGGCTCTTACAATCTTATTGTCCCCTCTTACCCTTATTCCAACAGAGCGTTTTAGGGTCCTTGGTACTCTGTACTCTAGTTGGTGGTTGTCTGTTTTGCTGCTCTTCCATTGCAATAATCTGGGTCTTTTTGGGTATTGAGATCTTTTCTTTTCTGAAGATAAAACAAGGGGTGTTTAGATGTGGTTAATATTGAGGTATCTGATCCTGACTACTGTCAGTTTTCTGAAAGGGGGAGATTCTTAACTTGATGATTGGTCTCCTGGTAGGCTGTTCGCACCTCAGTGTTTGCCTAGGCACATGCCAATGAAGGCATCCTGGATGAATCCAATGGATCACACCTGCAGGGGATAGGGTGGGGAGAAAGACTAGGTGGAAAAGAGAACTGGTAGGGTGAGATTGGAGGGGTGGGGCTGGATAGGTGGTGTCATGGGTCGAAATGTGTCCCCCACAGTCTCATGTGTTTGGCAAGGTCATGGCACCTTGAGAGGTGGAGCCTTGCTGGAGTGGGCCTTGAGGGGTGGGCCTTGAGGTGGCTTAGTCCCACCCTACCTCCAGGAGGAGTCTGCCTTTGCTGCAAGCAGTCTGCAGCTCTCAGCTTCCAAGATGTCTGCCGTGACTTAGCCTCCTCCAGCTTTGGCTAGCCAGCCATGCCACCTCTGCTTTGAGAGACTGTCCCTTCCCTCTGGAACCGTAAGCTGAATAAAACTCCCTTTTTCTCTTAAGTTGACTGACTTTGAGTGTTCTCTCACAGCAATAGTTAAGAGTAACTGTTACAGAAATTGGTATCAGAAGTGGGGTATTGCTGTAAGATTAAGAACAGCTGGTACCAGAACATGAAGTTGTTTGTGGAGCTGAGAGAAGTTGGTACCCAGAAGTATGGCCAATGCTGTAATGTGGCTAGTGTGCCTTTGGAACTGTTTGTTGGGAACAATATGGAGAACTTTGTTCTGGGAAAATCTTTGCCTCTTGGCAAGGGGGCCAAATGGGCCTTTCTTGTGAGAGCTCAGAGGACAGCAATGCTGTGAGAGACGCAGGCAGTGGAAGCCCAGTTTGTGATGGTTCAGAGGGGAACAGAGACTGTGTTTGCAACTGGACGAGTGACACATGGAGCCATGTGTTGGCTGAGAGTTTAGTGAAGTTTTGCCCTCGTCCTGAGAGCTTGCATGAAGTTAAACTGGAGTGCTTGGTGGAGGAAATTTCAAAGCAATGTAGTCTTGATAATGTGATAAGGCTACTTTTTAGTTGTCTTCAGAGTTAGGAAAAAGAGTAAAGAATCAGGCAGGAAGAAGCAAAAACTGTAAAATCCAATGATGAAAAATACAATGGCAAACTTAAAGAATTGAAGCATGAAGAAACAGAGAACAAAATGGCTGTTGAAGAGATTAGCTCCATTTGTAAATCAAAGCCTGCTCTTAATTTGAATAATAGGAGAGGCTTTAGCTTGAGGGCAAGCTCCTCAGGGAAGGCTCCCACTCATAAGAATGCAAATCCTTTCAGAACACTGGAGCTAAAAGGTGGAGTTCCAAAGCAAGAGTTGGTTTCTCTTACTAAGCAACTGCCCAGGAATGAAAGACATGGGCCAGCATAGAGAAGCAGAATCAGCTGTGATTCAAGGAGGCCAGTCTTGGCAAAGTCGTTCATGTGGTTCTGGTTTTAGAAGCATCAGTGATGCAAGAGGGAGGAGATCGTGGAGTTGTCCTCCAAGATTTCAAAAATTGGCAGAATCCAGGCATCATGAGGCAAGAAGCCTGCAGTTTAGAGGCCCAAAAAGGGCAGTTTGTGCTGTGGAATTAAAGCCTTGTTTGCCATTGAGAAGTAAAGATGTTAGAGATGCCAGAGACAACATGGGACATCTGCCAAGGAGAGATGTATATCCTGGGAGGAGCAAGCTCAAGAGAGCAACGTATTCTATGGGCAGCTACATTGGAGGGGTGAAACCAAAGCCCTTTGGAACTGAGATGATTTCAACAAGAGGCTCACCTGTTGGACTTGGAGCTACAAGATTTGGAGTTTTTCCTGCTGGTTTTCAGTCTTGTTATGGACCAATCTTTCCTGGATATTTCCCCATTCCTTCCTTTTGGAATGGGAATGTTTATTCTGTGCCATTGTATGTTAGAAGTATGTAATTTGTATTTTGATTTTACAGGAGGCTTTGAACTTTGGACTTTTGGATTGTTGGGACTACCATTGTAGTCTATGAAGACTTTTAAAGTTGGACTGAGTATGGTTTGCATGATGAGATGGCAATGAGGCTGTGGGGGCCAGGGGTGGAATGTCATGGTTTGAAATGTTTCCCAGCACAAAGTCCCACAGTCTCATGTGTTTGGCAAGGTCATGTCACCTTAAAAAGTGGAGCCTTGCTAGAGGAAGACAGTCACAAGGGGTGGGCCTTGAGGTGGCTTAGTCCCACCCTACCTCCAGGAGAAGTCTGCCTTTGCTACAAGCAGTCTGCAGTTCTCGGCTTCCAAGATGTCTGCAGTGACTTAGCCTCCTCCAGCTTTGGCCAGCCAGCCATGCCACCTCTGCTTTGAGAGACTGTTCCTTCCCTCTGGAACCATAAGCTGAATAAACCTCAGTTGACTGACTGAGTGTTCTCTCATAGCAATAGTTAAGAGTAACTGTTACAGGTGGGTAATAGGGAATGAAATTCATTATATTTGTGTACGAAAGTTTCAATGAATAATTTTTAAAAAGTTAAAAAAAACTTTCCAGATGAGAGAGAGCTCTGGAGCAAAACTCTGTTTGCTGTAAGAATTGCATGTAGGTGCTATATAGAAGGATACTCTGGGGAGAGCCAGGAACTCATCATTTCCCATGGTTTTTAAACTCTGTGGAAGTCACATTCAAATGCCCACAACTGAACCTATTGTCAGGAAGCACATAACCTTATGAACTATAACTTTAGAACAGCTTTCCTTTCCTTTCATTCATGGTTAGCACTCTAATTATTTTTAATCTCAAAATATTTAACCTCTCTCTGTGATCTTGAGCATGGCCTGAAGAAGGTTGACTTTTATCATTTATGTTGTCTCAGCTTTTCTGAACACAGAGGTGTTTTTAGGCTGAACTTCAAGGAAGTCCTCGGCAAAATCTTTGAGTTCCTTTAAGACAAATCAGATGTTTCCATAGATTTTCAAAGGCCCAGTTGGCCTCAAAATTATAAAAAATTAGGAAAAATTTTGATGTCAAATTCTATTTATCCTGAGAGATCTGACTCTGATAATTGCTGTAGATCATGAGATACTCCACACCTTAACACTAGAAAACACTAGAGAGGCAGCCAGTGTGAGACTTTCCATTTTGGATCTGGATGTTAGTTAGACTCAGGACCTCTCCCTCATAATGTTGCCCAAGGAACTGAGAAAGGGTCTAAATCGGGAGAGACCCTCACTGATGTCAAAATGCAGAGAGAAGTCATGACGCACATAAACTTCCATCACAATTGTTTAACAAGTCAAGCTTGGGCAAAGTATCACATGGTGTGCTTTGCTGAGCTGTGACAAGTCATACTTTTCAAGGCAAATATGCTTTTCATATTGAGTTATCTTGAAAATTCAAGGAGACTGATTGTTCTATCGATGTATCAGTGGAGTTTATAAAATGATACACTTTTCCTCAGTGCTTAGAAATTACTTCAAAATATTCCCTTCCCCACTTCTTTTTCTCCCACATTTTATTTTTTCCTAATCATACCAGCTCAATAGGTACCCCTGTCCTCTCCCTCCCTTCTCCCCTCCTCTGTTGTCCTCCATTGTACTCTTCTTCCTTCCCCCTTCCTACCCCCACTCCCAGTGCTTCCATCTTCATCCCTCCCATCCCCTAGAGCATCTGTTTATGTGGGCACCGAACCTCTCTCTGGTCCTCTACCGTAGTGAGGGTTCAGGACTTAGTGGCATAGCCCGAGGCCCCTTCTTGTGCTCCCTGTTAGCATGGAAACTCTGACTGTTTAATCCCTTGCCTCTAAGGATCCTATTGCCTGAAGCCTTCTCCTGTGTGATCCATGCAAGACTTTGGGGCTTCATTGACATGTCAGTCATTGTGCAAGTCAGGCAAAGTCCAATCCTGGCTGCTGTAGCCCTAACTTGTGTGGGATATCTTGCATATCGTTGATCCTCCCCATCTTTATGCTCTTACAATCTTGCCACCCCCTTTTCTGCAAGGTTCCCTGAGTTTTAGGATGCCTTCCCCACTTCTTGAATCTTCAGACATGAATAATTTCTGGGGGAGAGAGGGGTGAGGACAGTTCACCCCTGAGTATCCGAAGGATCATGTTAATTGCTTTCTAGTGGAAATATAACCACTGCTCTGGGAAGCAGTGTCAGAGGTTTCAGCTTCATTTCTGACACTAGTCTTATAAACAGCATTCAGAGACCCAAGACCAGATTTCCAGCATGGTTAGTCAAGGGATTTCCCTGGTGATTTCCAGACACCAAATGCATCTGCTGAGCACCACGTGACTGAGGTCATTCCCTTCCCCTCTGTTTCCTATGCTGTTTTTGTCTAATTTGCTCTGCTCTACTGCTCCTCTGGCTTTCGTGTGTATTCTTTGTTCTCTGATCTGACACAAACCTGCCCCTTTAAGTGTGCTCTGTCCTTCTGACGTAGATGGACTATTTCTTTTCCCTTTACGTCAACTATAAACAGTTTCTGTGGCTTCCGCTGTCCAGGTTTTCATTTCCATTTCCTCCTCATACTCATCCTGAAATGCCAGGAACTCTTGATTGTCAACTTATCTTAAAGTCAGAGCATTGACAACAGCTGAAAACCTAGAACTCACTGATTGGCTGGTCTAGCTGGCTTACAAGTCCAGGGATCTTCATGCCTTCACTTCCCCGGTGTTGAGATGGTAGATGTATATACCACCACACTGTTTTTTTTTTTTTTTAATTTTTTTCCTTTTTTTATTTATTCAACTGTGCGCATGTGCGCGTGTATGTGCGCATGCGCACACACGTGACCACACTGGTTTTTATGTGAATACTAAGAATCCAAGATCAGGTCCTCATGCTTGTTTGTCAGATATTTTCCCAACTGAAATGTTTCCCCAGCCCACGTTATTCAGGAAGTCAGAACTGCATTTGAAGGTAGATGTTATTATTTGTAGTCTCATGTTGTTTTCAGTTTTGATGATCAGGCATGGTACCCTCAATCAACACAACCATGTGCTTTCACAACCAAATATCAAACTACATATGTGACAGTAGTCAGTGTTATACTTACTGGTGGTACAACAGCCATCTTGGCCCGGTATGTCTGTTCTCCAGTGTTCAGTTAGCAAAGAGGTTACCTCATCATGTGCTTCTCAGATACATGACTGCTCAGATGAATGATATGAACAGAGAAGTATGCTGCTCTGCTTTTCTGTTTTGGCGGATTCTCATTCAGATTGGTATGGGCAAAGTTTGAATGTGACACAGCCTCAGACAGATGCCTCCATATTCCTACCCACCCCTCATCCTGTTTCTGAGAATCCTCCCTGTGTACTACAGATGTCCTAAATGCCATGCTTAACTCTCTTCCTTGTTTGGAAAAAGAATAATGTGAGCATGGTTTAGTTTATCCATACTGAGTTTCTTGCTGCCTTCAACCTACTCTTTCAACCGTGGCATTAATGGGAAGATTAAATAGTTTTCACATGCCAGGCACTTTTCCAGGAGCTGGAGTAGCAAGACTCTTCCCCTAAGTACTTTGGTAAGACAAGGAGATGTTCATATCCTACTAGGGTATGTACAGCAGAGGCTGTATGATGCTGGCATGTACAGAACGTGCCCTACTGTCGCTCTCAGTCCTTAGCTTTTCCCATTCATCGTCTCTAGGGTTCGAGAACACCTCTTCATCCCATTGCTCAGTGCAAATGGCACTGAAAGAGTCCTCAAGAAACCTGTTTCTGTTTTGAGGTGCTCATGTTTGAATTCAAGGCCTCATTCCTTTTAGGAAGTACTGAACCTCCAAGCCATATCTGCAACTTCTTTCCAAACCACGGCTAATGAACTCTGTCTTTGTGTTGTTTCAGCATGCTGTTGATAGGTTATTGTAACACTGCTTGGAAGGCTGGCATCTTGGGTTATTTGTCTCTTTAGCTGAATCACAAGAGCTAAACACATGTTAGATTCTGAAAGGAAAAGAGGCAATTTTCCTCATGAGGCTCCCTAGCTTCAGTCTTCTGAGTAGATGTTGCATTTGGTTTGGTAGCAATGCCTGGGGGAAGTGAGATATATCCTGAATGATGTCACTAGTACATGAGGACATTTTTGAAATACCACTTAAAAGCCTTATACATGCCTGAAAAAGTAATCTAAGTTGGCCTTTGGTCTTGTATGGATTTGGCAACTGGATTTGACAGGGGCAATCTAAACAATATTAATGTTAATTTTTCACTTTTTTTTTTTTTTAAAAGTCTTGTCTTTGTTACAGGCTTTTCTATGCAACTTTAAAATATTTATTTATTTATTTGTGTGTGTGTGTGTGATGTCTCTGTAGGTGTGCACATGCCACAGTATGCATGAAGAAGTCAAAGGACAACTTTGTGGAGTCAACTTTCTCCTTCCAAACCTTCATATGGGTTCTGGAGATTGAACTCAGGTCATCAAGTTTGTGTGGCAAGAGCCTTCACCTGCTCAACCATCTCATCAGTCCATGTGCTAATTCTTAAATTTTAAGATATTATAATATTTTAATATTTAAACATTCTCAATAAGATTTGTTAAACCCAAATTATAAAACAGCAGTCAAATCGTGCCACATAAAAGAACTTTGGCTACATTATTTTCTAGTGATTAACAAAATTGAGAAGTTTTGCCAGGTATGAGGGCTTACGAAATTTCAATATTCAGGAAGTTGAAGCAGGAGGATCTAGAGTTCAAGATCAACCTGAGCTCGATAGTGTGGTCAAAGCAACCTGAGCTATGTGAGATCCTGACTCAGAAAAAGAAACACAAAATTGAAAAATTTCTCATGAACAACCCTAAGCAGATCTAAAAATCTAGTGTATAGGTCTCAATTGTAATAACAATTATAATAGCAATATGGAAGAATTAGCTTTATAAGGAATACACAGGGCTTACACGAAGAGTATTTTATACTATTTTAGAAAGAAAAACTACATCTTACAAATTTGAAATCACTGTGCTGAGGTATAATGGAAATACAATTAGCTGTGTATATTTAAGGTATATTTAGGCTTGGTAATTTTGGAATATGCATATTCCTGTTAAACTGCTACTATAATCATGATAAAATTATCAAGACAAACCGGATGTGCCAGAGTGCTTCTTATTCTTATTCTTTAGCCCCAAGAAGTCAGATGTGCTTTTACTATAGATGAGTTTGTGATTACTACTGTTTTACACAGATAAAATCATGCAATAAACATTATTCTCTGGTTTAGCTTATTTGAGATTCATGTATATAGCTGTATGTATCAATAGTTTAGTCCTACTGAATTGTTCCATTGAATGAATAAAACAAAATGTACTTATTTAGTCTTCTAATATTGGCCTTTGGGTTAATTTCAGTTTTTTTTTTTTTTTTTTTACTTTACTAATAAATCTTCTATAAGTCATCATGAACAAGTCTTTGTATAAACGTATTTTTTTTTCTTTAGGATAAGTACCTAGAAGTGGAGTGGCTAGGTCAGAAGACAGTATATATTTAAGTTTTTAAGAAATGAAAGGGCTTTTTTTCTTAAATGATTCACCATTTTTTATTTCCATCATCAGTATATGCAAGTTTGAGTCTTCATCTTTAACTGACAATATGAATCTTTGTTTCAGTTGTTGCTTTCCAGCCTATAGATATTCAGCAGAATCTTTTTTTAAAAAATTACAGTTATAGTTTGTGTGTGTGTGTGTGTGTGTGTGTGTGTGTGTGTGTGTGCGCGCGTGCCTTGGAGGCCCAAGGGTGACTTTGTGAAGCATCCTGGATTGCTTCTCCCTTCTTTTTTTTTTTTTTTTTTTTTTTTTTTTTTTTTTTAACGGCCGGCCCCCGCACTTCTACCTTCTTTTTGCTTTGCTCTGGGATCCTGTACTCTGTCCACCAAGGCCTGAAGTGCAGGCTTCTCCATTTCCATTTGGCATTCTTACAAGGGACATGGATTCAAAACAAGGATCTTCTGCTTGGGAGGCAGATTCTTTACCACTGAGCCATCTCTCCAGCTCCTTAATTGTGTATATTTGTGGGTTTGCAAAGTGATGTTATGATTTATTAATGGAAGATGGAATAAGCTAATTGACATAATTTATATCAAATGCTTAACTTTTACAGAACTTTTGAAAGTTACATTCTTGGTAATTTTGAGATGCACATCATCGCTATTTACTGTATCCATTATGAAATGATACATCTCAAATAAAATCCCCTTATTTCTTCTGTTAATTAAACTTTATATTATTTGATCATTGTCTCTCCATTACTCACCTTCTGTGAGTTTGTTCCAATTCTACATTCAAATGAAAGAAATGACAGAATTCCTTTCTCTGTGCATGTGTTTCATCTTTTTTCTGTTTTTTGAAAACTGTTTTGTATATAAATAATTACTTTCTTGTCACTTTCTCCCCTTTTTACCTTCCTTATCTCCCCTGCTTCTCCACTAAGAATCTTCTTTCTTACAAGTTTCTTTCCTATTTTTATGTTTTTTTTAGTGTGTTATTAAAAGGAGCTATTCAAATCTCTGACTGAAACTGTGGATTTATTAATTTTTTCCTTACCTAATATTAGGCTTTGATTAATATATTTCAAAGTGTTCTTTTAATAGGTGTATACATATTTGAGAATTTATTGTTTTCTAGCGGGGTAAACCTCCTTAATATTATAAAGTGACATTCTTTAGTCCTGGTAATATTATTTGTACTGCTTACAAAATATTTTGAGGAAATAATTGGCGGCCTAAGTAAATATTCTCTTAATGGCATTTGTTTCTGGGCTAATAGCCCAGGACCTAAGGTGTCTGTCTGTATTCTGGTAACATGAGTTCAATCCCAGGATGCCAAGATGGTAGAAAGAGAACCCACTTCTGAAAGTTGTCTTCTGACCTCCACCCATGCATGTGCTGTGCTTTCTCTCTCTGAGTAAACAAACAAACAAACAAACAAACATTGCAAAAAATAAAATTTGTTTCTCCTTCAAGGCCCTTTGAGAAACTAATATTTTGAAAGTATTTTAATTCAATTTCAGGCATTAAGATGGTTTAACACAAACCCCTTCAGTGCTACAAACCCCTCAGCTTACACTCATTCTTTAAAGCCCAGTGTATGTGCTATGAAGAGGTTCACTGCAGCCTGAAAGGCCACGAATCTTTCAAAACTTCAGTCCAGTTCATGAGCGTCTCAGTCTCTCTCTTCTTCTCTCCTTTCTGTCACTGATAACTTGCCCAGCACAAAAATATACCAGTGTGGCAGCTGCCCACTTGGAAATTCTTTACTCTGTCAGCCTGCCTGATCTTCGAAGGAAAGCTTATCTCCTGCTACCAGGCTTCCTGACTGGTAGAAATGATCACTCTACTCTTTCCAAACCTGTGATCTTATCATTCATCTGAGTGAATCCTGCAAGTTTCCTATGTCTTGGGGAAGAAGATCAAGTTCCAGATGACACAGCTGCAGAGGCCCTAGGTAAACAAAGCAGAGGTGGGAATAGAAGGTTCTGTTGCTGACCAGAAGCATAGCAACCCTGTCTCTTTAGCTGGAGGCAACTGGAGGATTCCTAGCTGGGCGCAGCCACATCTTCTCCAGGCTCCAGATCCTCATTTAGCTGTTATTGTTTTTCAATAAGCTGAATGAGTAGGAGTTATTACTTACCAGGTTTGACAATGAATAAGCCTCATAGCAAATTTTTAATGTTGGTGCATTGTTAAATCACCCACATTTTTAACCCTGAATCCTCCAAGTTAGTATTGGTCTCTGTATCAAAATGCCTGAGACAGGGCCAGCAAGCTAGCTCAGCGGTAAGGCGCCTGCATGCAAATCTGGTGATCTGAGTTCCTGGTAGCCCATATGGTGGAAAGAGAGAAATGACACCTGATTTCCATCCATGTGTGCCATGGAATCCCTCTCTATCCTTTCTTTCTTTTTCTTTCTCTTTCACTTTTTTTCTTTCCCTTCTTTCTTTCCCTCAAAATAAATAAAAGATAAAATACTAAAATAATATCTGTCATAGTTAAGCACAGGTGTCAACTTGATTGTTGAGGGTTCGAGCTCTGGACATAAATATAGAGAATTAGTGGTTGAGTTTAGCCCAGATCAAGCCTGCAGGAGATTGTCTAGCTGATGGGTGGGTGTCTAGCCTATGATGGGTGGGACTAGGCCTTGAAAAGATGAATAAAATACTGAGAGCCGGTTGAGGAAGTGGCATCCTTTTGTACACTTGGCCCGACATGCTGCTCTGGCAAGTAAGAATCATCCCTCTCTTAGCGGTTACATAGAGATGGTATGACCAGTTCCCTTGGCCTGGTATTGGTGCATGCTATCCCGTCAAGCTGGACTAAGAACTGTAACCAGTATATGTAAGAGAAAATAAATTCCTTTTTCCCTTAAGCTGTTTGATGGTCATTTATCAGCAACCATGCAGGCGAACTACAACAATACCCGAGATAAAATCAACTCTAAGGAGGAAAGTTTTATTTTGGGTCATGATTTCAGAAGTTTTGGCTTCTGGTCACTTGACCCCATTGCTTTGGGCCTTTAGCAGACAGAGGAGCATCATGGGAGAGAGTGTTCACTGGTGCAAAAAAAATGATGTCCTATGGTGCTAGGAAGTGGAGAGAGAAAGGAGGGACCCAGAGATAGGACAGCTCTTTCAAGGCACACTACCCCCAGCAACCTAACCACCCGCTACTATGCTTACCTTTTAGAGTTTCCACCATCTCCCAATAAATCTATGGATCGGGGGCCAAGTCTTTACATAATGGGTCTCTGTGGGAACATTTGTGATCCAAACATTAAACATGCACTTAATAGTGTTCCCTCATGTCAGAATCCTGACTGAAGGGTGGCAGACGGGCAAGAATATGAACATGTAGGTCATTCTTATCCTCACGTTTGGTACTTCTGGATTCTAGGAGTCACAGTGGTAATCATACCTCTTGGGATCCATAGTATTCTCTCATCAAAAGCCACAGGACCAGAAAGGGAAAAACACATAATCTGATTTTCAAAACAAGAACTTGTGAAACTATTGGTCATTTCTAGGTCTAAATTTTCATTTAACGTACCCAAAATGGACTTATAGAAAAGCCCTAAGATTGTGGGAGGTAACGAGAAGCTCGTATGCTAATAATATGTCAAAAAAAGTCTTTTAAAGAAAGGAACAAGAATGGGAAGCCCCTGTGCAGAGGAACACAGAGTAAGGAAAGCAGGGCAAAATGAACAAACAAACAACAAACAAACAAGTCTAGAGCTGATCCACTTAGTACCCAGTGACAATTGGAGATGTACTAGAAGTACCAGAAGTGTGGCACTTCCTGATAAAATGGTGATCAAAGAGATCTTAAAGATCCCCAAATAATAAGCTTTTGCCATTGCTTGGTTGCTCTCCAAAAAACCCCACCAGTAAGACCTTATTACTGAAGATATAACACTAATGGATCACAGAACATGGGCAAAATACATCAAAGGAACTGGTCTGAGGACTTTCTCCTTGCTGGATAGCTTACACAGCACCAAGGAATACTGTAGAAGGTACTGGGGGACAGAAGTAATCATAGAGCTCATCAATTCATGAGATCTTCAAGTTGCAATCAAAATAATCATGGAAACTGGTGGCCACCAGTGTAATAGCTGCATAAGGTTCAAAGAGATAACCAACAGTTTTCTGATTGAACTCAATACCTGCTTGCCAGAATGGAAAACATCCCTGTTACTGTTAACTAGAACAAGAACCTAAAAAATGGAAGGAAATAGATCAACAGGAAAAAAAAATAGCCAATGAACATATAGGTAAGAAGATAGTACACTAAACTGCTTTGTAAATAACTACTATTATACTCATAGATTTGAAGAGTACTTAACACTCAGCTTAGAAGTCTTCTGCTGCAACAGAAGTAGAGAATCTCAACAGAAGTAGAGAGCCTAAGGCAGTAGAAGAGTAGTGAAGTGGACGACAATGGTGACCCAGTAAGGCTCACCCAGAATCAGGCCATCCTATTCTCTCCTCATCCTAAGGCTTTGGGAGCCTCGCAGAAGAGGGAGTGATAAGATTGTAAGAACCTAAAGATGGGAAAGTCCACTGCTGAACAAGACATTCCACTTAAGGCAAGGATGCTGCATCCAGGAATTCACTGCAGGGAGATTTGTCCTTACCAGACCTGCAGAATGATTGACACACCAACATGCCCCTAGACTATGAGGAACTCAAGGGAGATAAGAACACACAGGGGAAACTTTAGGGACTAGAGCTGGATGAGCAAAGGGAAATGCTCCTATCAGTGGGGTGGCCTGAGGGGGGGAAACTTGGTATGTTATAGAGGCATGAACCCCAACAAGAGTGGACAAGCCAGAGAGAACCTTGGGCCCCATAGAAATAGCCAGGAAGGAGGATAGGAAGGAGTAGAATGGATTGATGAGGGGAAAGGAATGAGGTGGGAAGGAGGGGGGAATGGAGGGAAGCAGAAATTAGTACTCAATATGTTTGTAAACTAATAAATAAATAAATTAAAAAAAAAACAACAAAGTACCTGTTGCAGTCTGCCTACATGGTTGCTGATAAACAAGGGGTTTATTTCCTTACGACAGTCTGGTTACAGTTCATAGTTCAGCTTGATGGGAGAGCACACACCAACACCAGGGCTGAGGGAACTGGCCACACCATCACCATATAACTGCCGAGAGATGGACAATCCTTACTTGCCAGACCAGCATGTCTGGCCAAGTGAACAGAAGGATGCCCCTCTCTCAACCAGCTCTCCATGATTTATCCAGGGCCTAATCCCACTCACCATAGGCTGGGCCTTCCCCATCAGCTAGACAATCTTCTTCAGGTTTGCTTTGGGCTCAAATCAACTACTAATTCTCCACAAATGTGCCCAGAAATCAAACCCTCAACAGTCACCTGTGCCTAACCATGACAGTACCCAAGATAGAATGGGGCTATCGTTCAGATGTATGCTAAGCATGTAAAAAGTCCTGGGTTTGAATCCTAGCACTACTGAAATCAGAACAAAGCAAAACAAAAGTAAAGAAAAACAATACCTCAAAACAGTGAAAGAGTTGCCCCACATTTTTGAAAATTGTAATAGTGTAGGATATATGAGGTATCTCTTCCCCTGTCTCTATCCAAGATCCCTAGCCATGGAATGAAACTAGGAGTGCGTACATGTGTATATGTATATATGTGTGTATGTTAATGTGTGTCTATCTCTGTGTATGTCTCTGTGTAGCAAAGTACCTGTGTGTGTGCATGCATATTTGTACAGGTGTCTGTGTTCATTTGTGTTTATATATGTGTCTGTGTCTTTGTGTGACATGTGCATGTATGTATATGTATGTGTACATATGTGTGTGTATATCTCTGTATGTGTATGTAGGTATGTATGCATATATGTGTGCCTTTGTGTGTCTGTGTGAATACGCGTGTCAATGTGTGTGTGCCTGCATATGACTATATGTATGTGTGAGTTTGTGCCTGTGTGTATATATCTGTATACGTATGTGTGTGCATGTATGTGTGAATGTTTATGTGCCTGTATGTGTGTCTCTGTGTGTACATATATAGTATGTCTGTTCTGTGGGTATGCCTATATGAATGCAACTGAGTCTATAAGTGCATATGTGTTTGTGTGTGCATGTGTGTGTGCTCATATGTCTGTGTTTATTAATGTATGCTTGTGTGTACATGTTTGTATATACATATATGCCTGTGTGCATATGTATATGTACATGTGTGCTTGTGTATGTGTGTGTGTGTGTGTGTGTGTGTGTGTGTGTGTGTGTGTGTGTACGTACTTGTGAGGGTGGTACAAAACAGTCGTTTATTACTGTCATCAGTTCTCACTTCTGGGGCTTTGAGCCTGGGGAGGCCCTGCTCTTGGTCTTCTGGGGCAGACAGGGGACATAGTTGACACTGGAATCCTGGTTTCCTCAGCAGACTGTCCAAGCACCTACACTAGACCTGTCCAAGGAAGGAATCTACATTTTTCACAACACCCAGAGCAACTCATTCTAGTCTGGGAAGCACTGATTTGCGATCACTTTTTTGGGTACTGGACAATATAAAACATTAAATCCCAGAATTCTATCCAGGTTTTTTTTAAAGCAAAAAATAGCTTCTGAATTAAGAGAATACAGGTGTTTTGTTAAGACAAACTTTCAACTTTCCAATACAATTGTTTTTTTTAGAAATGTTAACAATAGTCAACAGAATGTTGTTCCATACAGTTCTGTTTGATGGACCTTTACCACAGGCATTGTACTGTTCTAGGAGTATGTGGGGATATGTTTTAATGGCTGAAAAAAAATCACATATTCCTCATACAACCCTGCATTTAATCTGGGCCTGCGTTTTCTTGGGATGCAGGCTCGGTCCCGCCCCTGTGGGTCAGAGGAAGAGAGGAAGCAAGAGCCCTTCCTGGGAACAGAGCCTATAGTGCTACGTGTTGCTCTGGGTCTGTGGACAGCCTGCCCACGGGGTCAGGACTTGGCCCACTGCTTTGTCCAAACAACGTTTTCCTCCCACAAGACAGCATGAGTTCAGGCGACTGTCGTGAAGTCTGTTTGACCTCACCCCAGGCTGGCCTGTGTTCCTGCAGGAATCCACACTGCGTTCAGCCAGGAGGATCGTAAGTGCTTCCATACTTTCCACCTTTCTCAGAGACACTTCTACTTGTTTAATGAGCATCCCTTAGAACAAAATGTTGTGTTGGGCCTTTTCTCTCAAGCACTAAAAAGCAGTTATTTAAAGTGGTCCATTATTTCTAATCTCATTGTATTCAAATTTAAGTTGATGGCAGATGTCTATTTTAACCCCCTTCTGTTTTAATTGACCACATCCCAAACTGATTCTTACTAAACCAAGTCTTTAAAAAAAGAGAAATTAGAAACTTAATACTCTATGGACATGGACCAATCTTGGTTTAAGAGTAAGTGCTGAATAACAGTTCTGTGGTACTTCACGTAAACAAACGGTTGCATTCTTTAATGCTTCAAGTTTCTTAATTTAGATCTGGATTCATGTCCAGGAGTTCACATTTTCTGTGTACAATCAGAAATGGTGAGTTCTCATGCTGTAGTTGAAAGCAGGAGGATATGTGTGCCAGACATTTTCCTTGCTTGCTACCCTCTGGATGGGAAATGGGCCATGTCAGCTGAAAAGGAGAAGGAAAAACCTGACAACTTGACCAAATGTCCAACTCTCCTGCTCAAAGTGCTTTTTTCCTTGGGTTTCTAACTTAGAGATGAACTAGAATCTCAAGGACCTTTAGATGGTTGGGGCTGAACCACAGCTGGAAGCAGGAGGGGTGTGAGCTGAGAGCAAAAGTAGCTCAAACACATCCATCTTGCAGCTTCACGGACTCGGGGCTGGCTTGCTCTGGAAAAATGAGACTGCCCACTTGCAGGAACACGGGTTTCGGTCCTTACATGAATCTCAGTTTCTCCAACTTGGGGAAAAAAGGCAATGGCATGGTCAGTTCTATAACGCTAAAATGAGAGCATATATTGGAAGGTTTCTCAAAATCTTAAAAAGGTTTTAAATCAAGACAGTGGTGCTAAAATAATCCTAGCCAAAACTTCCCCACCAACTTCATTTCTCTTTTATTTGGTAGAGATTTCATATTTATATACAAGTCCGTACAAATTCAGGCCTCCAGCATTAGTGTAATCTCCAGGACATTGTATAGTCCATGTTTCTTCTCCATTGTTAACAGTATATCTACTCATCAGTTAAATTACTCACTATGCGTGACACTCTACGGTTATTTTCAGAGCACATCAAAATACTCTTCATGGGATTTATCCTGTTCACAATGTCTTAGAAATGGGCATTTGAGCATCATGCAGGTGATGCAAGAATTTTTAAGAGGTGCATAATTGAGTGTTAATGTTTTCATGGATGGGCTTTCATCAGATAACATAATGTGTTTCCTAGAAAGGAAGTTCAAAGGGACCAATTCTGTTAGATTGCTGACCTTGACCTCCTGCAGCCAAAAATCCTGTTTCCCTGTGTTTTTCAAGGAAACACGTTTGAGAAAAGCCTCCTAATCCCAGATCCAGTGGTTTTCCTTAAAGCTTGTTTGGAAAGACAACAATGAAAATCTGGGAGAGATCTGACATAAGGGGCTTCATCTGATCTGTCTCATGAGAGAGGAATGTTTGTTTACTCTGCACGGAGCTCTGTATCCCCACGCAGGTGCTATTATTAGATGCCTTTGAAGTAGACAAATCATATGTCATAGGCCTTCTTGTGATTAGACACTTTAAGGTTGTTTTTCTGTTATGTACCCAGAGTAGAGGGAAAAGGAGAAACACCTGTTTGCTGAAAACAAATTCCAAGTAATTATGGAGCTGAAGTTTGTAAATTTCAGTTTTCTATCCTGCTGCATTAGCTTACGTCCTAGGCTACTTTATAAGGGCTTCCAGACATTGCTTGGAGATATGATTACATTTGGCACTCTGGAAATTAATAGAAAAATGCGTATATCTAGAAAGCTCATTGGGAAGAACTCTGGCCTTGAGTACACAGATTGTGAATACCAAATGAGATAAACTATGTGAAATGACGTTCCAGAATGTAGCTATTGAAATATCAATTTAAAAAATTTCTTTGGATCAGATACCACATTTATTTTTAAAATTAAAAACATGAAAGTCAAGCTGGGTGTGGCGTGCATGTTTGTAATGCCAGCACTCAGGAGGTGAAGGAGGAGGATCAGGAGTTCAAGGTTAGCACTGGCTGCAAGGTAAGTTCAGGGCCACCCTGGAATACATAAGGCCATTGCCAAAAATAAAGCATTTTAAGTAATATGCAATATAAAAGCTTTTACTCCTTTGTAATATATTCTAGGCTTTTTTTAAAATCACATAAATTCCTTTCATTTTAACTAGCAGCAAAATATTCTCTTCTGTGATAACAGAATATATGCTTTTTATTGATTTTCAAATAAATTTCTGCTTGATGATCAGAAATTCTTAGTGACATATCCAGGTTAACACGCTTTCATATATTCTCAGAATTGCAGCATATACCCCATATTGAAACAAAGATACATGAAAGCAAAGATATACATGATGCTATACAGTTGATGTGTCAAATTTGGTCCATGTTTATTAAAGAATAGAATTTTACACTGGCAATCAGAGATGAGACAGTACAGGTTTAAAAAAAAATCATAGAAGGTAACATTTTAATTGCTGCTTTCAGAAAGATGAAGTAAACATATCTTTTCTTAAAAATAAACCTATGCTTTATTCATCAAGGCTGGAGAAGAGAAAGAATTCATCAGGGACCTTCAGACTTGGGTTTTAGAATCATTTCATGCAATGGAGAAAAATGCCAATCTGGAAATGTTACCAAGTAAGCAATTAGAAAGCAGAAACCTGCTCTCTCTAGCCAAAGGACCAAGTAAATAGCACCATCAGAAAAGGCTTTTTGGTATTTTAAGGTATTCTATCTTCCGGCTAGATACTGTAAACAACAGTAACAACAACCAACCAACCAAACAGCCAAAGCCATTCTGCCGTAGTTTCCTAAACCCCACTGAGCGCGGGGAGCTGGGATTTTCACCCCTACCACGCAGTCTGAGGAATATCACATAGATTGACCATCACATTTCCCTCTCCTACTAGGGTGGAGTCAGAATTTCCTGGTAAAGAGGACACCCCCCACAGTATGAGGAAAGACAGTGTGTACAGTGATACAGAGGGACTGCTTCCCTTCCTCCCTTCTCCAAGGCAGTGTCAGAAGAGTCTGCTAAAAAACAAACTGTAAATAAGATGTTCATAATAACTGACACATTCACAGCTTGACTGCATATCTTGTAGAGGGAACCAAGATAATCTCAGCTATTACACTGCCTTATTACATAGGGCAACAGGGAGGTGAACCAGGTACCTGGAGTATCTCACACAGGTTTGAAAATAGCTGTTATAAAGGGGCTTCTATTCCAAAGGTAATATAGTAAGCTAAAACATTAGAAAGTTAAAAACAAAGACCTGGAAAAAAAACATGCTATAGGGAAAACACAGGAGGTGTGTGTGAGAAATACCTGTAACTATAGCACTTGAGAGGTTGAGGCCCAAGAATCAGAAGTTCTAGGGCAAAATACTTTATGTATATATATTTCCTCTCACATAAAGCAAAAAAGCACTGCCATCAACAGCAGTCCACAACTGGGACATAGACATGCATGCACTGGCCAAGTTGAAGGCACAGGAAACTATTATTCGTGTCCCAAAAGAAGAGACACTAAGTGCCATCTTAAAGTTTTTGTAGAAATAAGAGTTGCTACAATATTCACCTGAAACCAGACTAGCCAAATCTCTTCCTATTTTAAAGCTCAGGGAACCTTGCTGAAGAGGGGGCGGCAAGATTGTAAGAGCCTAAAGATGGGGAGGACCAGCGATATGCAAGATACGACACAAAAGTCAGGGCTGAAGCACCCAGGATATAGCCACATTGTGATTGGGACTTATCTGACACGTCAACATCCCCCCAAAGTTTAGCACTGATCACAGGGAAGGAGGCTCCAGGGAGTAAGATCTTTAGAGGCAAGGGCTTAAACAGTCATAATAGAGTTCCCAGCTAGCAGGCAGCCCAAGAAAGGGCCGGAAGCTATGCCACTGAGTCCTGAACCCTCCCTAGTGTAGAAGGCTCAGAGAGAAATTCAGCGCCCACATAAACAGAAGTTCTAGAGGATGGGAGGGAGAAAGCAGGAAGGAAGGAGAGGAGGAGATTAGGAAAAGGCATGAGAGGGAGGAGAGGGGTGCAAAGGGGGGGGAGTGCAATGGGGAACAACAGGGGAAGGGAAGGAGAAGTGAGAAGGGGAGTACCTGTTGAGCTTGTATGATGAGGCAAAAAATGTAATAAAAACAAATA
Source organism: Typhlomys cinereus (assembly GCA_023101885.1). NCBI lineage: Eukaryota > Metazoa > Chordata > Mammalia > Rodentia > Platacanthomyidae > Typhlomys > Typhlomys cinereus. The sequence continues at coordinate 4,220,624 of JALPQD010000124.1, forward strand.
AATGAAAATAAAAAAGAAATGTGTTAGAATTTCTTCTGGCCTCTGAATTCACAAATTCTTGTATCTGTGTGGATAAATATATCTACTTTGTGTGTGTGTATATATACATATATAAAATACATTTTTAAATCGTTTTTGTTTGACTGGAGAATATTAATATAGATAGAAAAAGAAATTAATCAGCATTAGTAAGAATAATTAGAATGTAAGCATTAATCAGAATACTTTCAATTAAATCCTAGAGGGATTTAATCGCTATTTTTGTCTGTGCCTTTAATAATAGCAAAATACACATTCTTTTCAAGTCTACATGATGCATCCTCCAGGATAGATTATGACATGGATATAAAGTAATCTTAAAAATTAAAATAATTCAGGAATCGGAGGGGGTCACCGAGAAATAGGCCTCTGGATGGGGTCAGGCGCTTGAGGCTTCCTTCGTTGAGCGAGGGTAGCTGAGCGGGGCACCGGGAATAGGAGACGATAGTGCAGCTGGGAAATGCCTGTCCATTCCCTAGACCAACCATCGCAACGAGATGGAGGTGAACTACGCGGAAGACGGGGACATTGGGAGCTCGTTGGTCTCTGAGGAAGAGCAGCTCAAAAACGGATGATGAAGACTGTCCAAGAAGAAGAATGGGCGATTTAGATGAAATAGCTAATTTTAAAAAACAGTCCGTAGACCTCACAGATCAACTTTATTAAGTTGACAATTAACAATTAGGTCAGGTGGATGCAAAACTACGAGAAGTCATAGCTAGAAAAGTATCAGAGTATTTGGACTCCCAATTTACGAGAAAGTATGGAAGTTGGTACAAAGGTATCAGAAACTCTGTTTTGAATCTGTAAAGAACAAATACGAATGTGAAATTCAAGTTTCTTACCAGCATTGTGAGAGTGAAAAACTTTTGCTGAAGGGTGCAGCCCAGAGCGAACTGGAGGAGGAGATAAGAAGGCTCCGCCCCAGGAGGAGATGGAAGGATCCCAGGAGGAGATGGGAGGGTCCCAGGAGAAGATAGGCGGGTCCCAAGAGGAGATGGGCAGGGCCGAGGAGGACAGGCCCAGCATGGTCATTACCTCAGAGCTGCAGTCCAGGAAAGAGGAGGGATCCTTTCAGTTCTGACAGAAAGAAGCCAGTTGCTGTTTCAGGCCCATATATTGTTTATATGCTGCAAGGTCTTGATATTCTTGAGGCTTAGACAACAATTAGAAAGGGAATGGCAACCCTAGGTCCACACCGAGTTAAAACGGAAACATCTGTGAAAGTGAAGAAAACAACTGTCCAATGCTTGGTCTGAAGAATGAAGACTGTATTTTGATGGTGAATGGTACATACGCAGACAGACAATATGTATTGGTGAAAAGGTGAATGTCCTGCAAATGCTGTAATTACAACTAACCATGAGGAAGTTTGGTTTAAGAGGCCTGATGGAAGCAAATCTAAGCTTCACATTTCCCAGTTATAGAAAGGGAAATATTCAATTAGACATTTGGAAATTATGATTTAATTGTTATCTAAATCTACATTATTAATGTTACCAAGTGTAATGTGCCATGGGAGTAAAAAAATGTATTCAGTAAATTTATACTCTCATCAATCATGAGAGAATGGGTACTTGTAGATAGTACTTTAAGTAGACCTCATAGTGGTATGCTATTAAAAGAAATAGGAATAAAAATGTAACCAAAATCATTACACTTATTTGCCTCTTAGGTCCAGTGGCAGGCAGGTATATTTGGTAGATATTTCATTCCGAAGATTTTTAAATGATGTGCATCTGTTTCATCTTTGGTGAACTACAACTATATATATCTGCAGTTTTTTAAGTTTTCATATATTTGTCACTCATGTTTGCAAATAAGAGCAATAAACTGTTTCCTATAGATGATTTGTACTAGTATCTTACTTTGAGTCAAAACTGCAACTTGTGTATATATGTGAATATGATATATAACATCATCAGCTTATTTAGGACTGATGACCTAATCTTATAATTTCCTTTTACTTAAAATCAAACTACTTGGCTTGAAAAGTAAAAGGACCACTTTTGCAGACTAGTTTCCTTCTCTTCCTACAAATTACACTCTTCCTACAAATTATAGTGTCAAATATGAACAGGTTCCTACTTGTATTTCTTGTGGCCCTTTTAGAAGCAGGTGTTTATACCTGGTATTTAGGATGATAAAAAGATATGGGGAACAGTAACTGACAGTATTGTGGTGTTTGCCGCATGTCTAATCTTTTGAAAAAGATTTTAGTTAAGCATTTTCAGAGACAAAACTAGATTCTTTCTCTAATTTTATTGTTAGGATAAAAACAGATATAAATAATTTCCTTAAATCCATTCTCTAAACTAATATATATTTTTATTTTTTTGGTTTTTGCTTGCTTTATTACATTTTTCCTCCACGTTTTACTTTTTTCCTAATCATACAAGCTCAATAGTTATCCCGTCTTCTCCCTTTGTCCCCCAATCATCCCCCATTGCGCTTCTCCCCTTTCTCTTTTCCTTTCACCTTCCTCTCTCCCTCCCCCTCTCCGGGTGCCTCCTCCTTCCTCCCTCCCATCCCCTGGAGCATCCATTTATGTGAATGCCAAACCTCCCTTAGGTCCTCCACCCTAGTAAAGGTTCAGAACTCAGTGAAATAGCCTGGAACCCCTTTTTGAGCTACCGGTTAGTATGGAAACTCTATTCTGACTGTTTAATCCCTTGCCTCTAAGGATCCCATTGCCTGGAGCCTTCTGGGGGGGGTCATTAACATGTCAGTCATTGTGCAGGTCAGGCAAAGTCCAATCCTGGCTGCTGCAGTCCTAATGTGTGGAGTATCTTGCATATCATTGGCTTCCCCATTTTTAGGCTCTTACAATCTTGCCACTGAGCTTTAGGAAAAAATGTAATTTTTTTCTGATTCCATCCATTTCCCGGCAAATTTCATTAATTCATCTTTTTGATGGTAAGTAGTATTCCAATTAGAATTCAATATTGAAAAAAATGAGAACATCTCAAACACTTAGAAATTGCACAACATACTTGAAAGCGATCCATAAACTGCAGAACAAGTCTGAAATGAATGAAGCACATTTAACTGAACAAAAAAAATGAAACCTATCCAAAGGTTAAGGAACAGAAGATATAAGATCATATTGGTTGATTGCAGAAAGGGAATTTGATAAGATTGGGCATCCTTTCTTGGACTACCTGACTATCTTACTTAATAAAACTGCAACAAGCATCATCTAATTGCAAAAGATTGACTTCTTCAGCGTAAGGAAGAAAACAAGAATGGCAGTAATTTACTACTGCAGTAATAGAAATAGAGGAAGGAAATAAATGATCTCCATATTAGAAAGGAAGAAGTAAAATAGTCTATGTTTGTCCAACACATTATATAAAAATCCTCAAGAAATCCACCATAAAATATTCTCTAAGCCTAGTAATGATTTCAGGATAGTTATAGACTATTTCATTTGTCTGCCTGTTGTCAATAATTCATGATCAAACAATTTAAGGAAGCAAGAATTATTCTTGCTTACTATTCTCCATTACAGTTCATAGGCTAGGTTAGCAGGAGGGTTTGTGCCAACATCAAAGGGATCTGGCCACACCATATCTACAGGAATTCCTGAGAGAAGGGCAAATCTCACTTGCTAGACTGCAAGTTTGCCAAAGTATGCCAGACTATTGGACCAACTCTTGCCATCTTGTCCACTTGCCTAGGTAATGTCCCACCCACCTTGGACTGGGTTTTCCCACATGTATCAGATACTGTCATGCTCAAGGACTTGCTCTTAATTCCTAGTTTTTCATAGATGAGTCCAGAAATCAGCCTTCAGTTATGAAGTTGACATCTATATCTTACTATCACATAGATAACAAAACTAAGTTAAAGTCATTTATATTTCTTTGTACTAGAAACAAATATGATAAGATTAAGAATACAATGTCATTATGATTACGGACATCAAGAAGAGAAACAAATACTTATATGCAAATTAATGAAACTATAGAACTTTATATTTGAAAACTATGAAATTATGGTGAGAGAATAAAAAATAATACCAAAAAGGTCAATAGCTATCCCATGATTGTGGACTGAAAGATTCAATAACATAAAGTGAAGTTTCTCCAAAGATACATAAGAGCTTTATATTGTTGCTATCACAATGTAGTAAGACTTGCTATAGCTATAAAAACACTTTTAAAAAATTCTCATGAAAAGCAAAGGGAGGGGAACGGCTGAAACACCTTTGTAAAAGTAGAATAAAGTTTGAGAAATTCACCTTACTTGATTTCAAGATATATTATTATCCAATAACAATTGAAGCTGTGAAGCATTGGCAGAGGGAAGGTAATAAAGAACCAGATGAAACAGGGTTGGGCGTAGTGGTGTGCACATCAAATCCCAGCACTCATGAGGCTGAGACAAAATTGTGAGTTTGAGCCAGTTGAGCTACAGGGGAAAATCTCTCCAGAGTCAATGAATGAATGAATGAATGAATATCCCCCCCAGAAGTATTGCCAAAACAATTGAAAGGAAGAAGCATAGTCTTTGGTAAATAGTACTGATGCTATCAGTTATCCACAGGCAAAAACCTTGGCCTCATCCTAAATCTCAGTCCTTATGCATACATTAGCTATAAGTGAATTAAGAATTTATTACAAATAGAAGAATCAAATGAAGAAGATCTTGGAGAAAATACAATGGATAAAAATCATTGCGGTTTAGCTTTCGTCAAGGATTCCTTGGCATCCATCTGTGCTAGTCAGCCTTTCATCACCTTAAGAAAATCACTGAGGTAATCGACTTAAAGGAGAAAAAAATGATCTCAACTCATGGTTCCAGAGGTTGCAGATCATATACGGCACCGTGGCTTTCAGACACATCATGGCAGGAGGGACGGGGAGAGCAAACTGTTCACTTCATGGCCAGAAAGTTAAGGAGAAAAAGCAGAAAAGATCTTACTTAGTCCCATGATTTCCTTAGAAGACATTCCCCTGACTTGGAGATCTCCTTCTGCACTCCCATTTCTTCAAGTTCTCATAACCCCCTAACTGTGTCAACCTTGGGATTAAGTCCTATTTAACATATGGGCCTTTGGGAGATACTCTGTATCTGAAGCATACTGTTACTGAAGGGACAAAACTGTAGAGATAAAAAGTAGATCAGAGTCAGGCGTGATAGAATGATCACAATTATAAAAGGGAAGCGAGAGGGAACTCTTTGCAATTATTTAATCAATCCATGGTGGTGACTTCCCAAACCTAGATGGGTCTGTACATTGTTTTTGAGATGCTATGACAAGAAATGAGCCAGACACTTGGCATGTCAAGAGGCTTTTGCTGTGAATATGATTTATGTAGTTGATGTATAGGCCTGGTGAAGGACAAGAAAGAAGGTGCCTCTATTCATGGCTTACCCACTTAGCTCAATCAGAGAGATGTAGGAGAGGGAGGAAAAAAAAAACTGGCTGGAACAAACCAGGTGGGGGTAGATATTGGATGATGAAAACACACAGCTTCATTGTTAATATAATTAAAAATGTAAAAAAAGATATTCAGCTGATAAATATTTCCTAAATACCAACTGCCTAGTACAGAGTTAAAATATGTTGTTTGTCTTTAAACAGATACTATTTAAATATAGGTATAACCTCCAGATACTACTTCAACATGGGCATAACCTCTAGCACACTGTGAGAGTTGGGACAGTAACAATAAAATGATGGGAATAAAGAGGAGGCAGCATAGAGGAAAGAAATTGAGATTTATCCTCTGAGAGGAACCTAAGAGGTAGAGGTGCAGAAGTTGCTTATAACCCATCTATACCTTCCTCTCTACTTTTAGTCATCTGAAGATTGCTATGGTACCTAACCCACTGTAAGTAGTTGTAATACCATTACTTTTAAAATTACAATCTTCAGTACTAGGTTGTTGGAATATGTGGGTGTGGCACCAACGCTGGCATATTTTGTTTATCCAGCTGTCTGCCACTGGATTCTTGGCTGCTTCTAACTGGCCATTATGTTTTATTCACATCTCATAACATAATCTTGCTGTGTTTCCTCTGACTGAGTGAGGGGATGGGTATCCCTTTGAACCCTTCAAAATCCAAGAAAGATCTGACTTTGGATGCCAGTTATGTGGGGCTTTCTGAGCAGAGGAGGCCAGGCCTTCCTAAAGGGGCAGATGTGAGTGGCTGGGCCAACCATGGCTCAGTGCTATCAGACATTTCCAATTTATAGGACTATGCATATTTGAAATCAATGTATATTTGAATCTATGTTTAGTTGAAATCTCCTGCATTCTAAATGGGAGCTCAGTTTCTAAGGCTGACTAAGTAAGTTTGCAAGACCCATTGGGCCTTCAGACCTCTTGGGGCATGTTTTGATTTCACAGGATGAAGGGCAAGTGGCACTTTTGAAACCTAGATAAAGATGGATCTCCCATTTGCACTTCCTCGTTGGTATTTTGAAGGTGAGTCTAGCCATTGATTCTGGATTCACTTTTAGCTTCATTAACCATAGCAGTAATATCCTGTGGGGAATGAAAAGACAGACTTAAGTATCCCTTCAATTCCAGTATCACTGCCTCAGGGGTAGTGGAAGTTGGCATGGATGTGGAGTTGGGAGCTACATGGGAGAACTTCTGAAGGTGATGCTCTTTGTGCAAGTGCTTGGCTCAGTGCAGGCGCCTACGTGAGAGCACTACTGAGGGCCTGTGAGAAGACTGACAAGGCGCCGAGACAGCCCTGCACGTGCAACAGGAAGGATGGGCTCCAAGCAAAGAGCAATTAGGCATCTTCCTCTCATTATTATCTACTGTATACAGTTACTGACTGATATTGATGAGCAGATAGTAGGAAATGGATATATTCCTGACTATAAGACAAATACAGTGATAGTTAACAGGCACTATTAGGAAATTAAGCTCCTAGAAAGAAGGACAGACTTTAACATATCATTCCTATTTATTGAACACCTCCTACAAGCTCACAACTATAAGGATATGAGGGCTAATGAGAGGCTGATATAGAGCTAGAGTGTGTTTGGAAAGAAAGGATTACATAGAAATCACTATAAACAAGTCGAGGAATACATTAACCATTATTACATGATGTCATGGTTTGAAATGTGAGTTTTCTCCCACAGGCTCATGTGTTTGATTCTTTAGCTGTTTGTGAAGTCATGGCACCTTTAGGAGGTGGAGCCTTGCAGGAGGAAGGCAGTCACAGTGGGTGGACCTTGAGGTGGATTAATCCCACCCTACTTCCAGGAGAGGTCTGTTCTTACAGTTGGCAGTCTTGCAGCTCTCAGTCTCATCTTAGCCCATCTCCAGCTTCTGCCAGTCAGTCATGCCATTTCCACCATGAAAGATTGTTATTTTCCCTCTGGAACAATAAGCTGAATTAATCTCCCTTTCCACTTTAAATTGCTTGATGTTTGGATGTTTTCTCACAGCAACAGATAAGAATAACTAGTACATAACAATATATAGAGATTTTTTTTATTCCTTGATAAAAGTATTGTTTCTAATGCAAAACAGAAACATTCTTCCAACAATGTAACTGTTCAGAATGTAGGAATCTTCAATGTGATCAGTATTATTTTATGTTTTCTTATTGTTAATCACTATAGAAGCTTAGGACAGTAAATCTAACAAAATATTTTTTATTATATTTATTTTTTTCCCAAACATACAAGCTTAATAGGTACCCTGGTCCCCTCCCTTCCCAGTCCCCCTTGCACCCTCCCCCTTTCCCCCTTCCTTTCACCCCCTTCCCTCCCTTTTTCCCAGTGTCCCGTCTTTCCTCCCTCCCATTCCCTGGAGCATTCTTTAGTGTGAATGTCAAACTTCCCACTGCGTCCTCCACTCTGGTGAGACGTAAGGACTCAGTGGCCTAGCCCAGAGCCCTTTCTTGTGCTCCCATTTAGTATGGGAACACTATTATGACTGTTAGTCCCTTGTCTCTAAGGATCATAGTGCTTGTGATCCATGCTAGATTTTTGGGGGGTCATTGACATGTCAATCATTGTGCAGGTCATGCAAAGTCTGATTATGTCTACAAGTTAAACCCTAACTTGTGTGGAGTATCTTGCGTGTTGTTGCTCCTCCCCATCTTTAGGCTCTTACAATCTTACCGCCCTCTCTTCCTCAAATTTCCCTGAGCTTTAGGTTGGGGAGAGATTTGGTTGGTCTGGTTCCAGGTGATTAATGGAATGTTTCTGATGTTCTAGATTATGGTTGGTTGGTTGCTGTTCCTGTACCGCCCTTGGCTCCATCTCAATTGGTAGTGGAGGTCACCTCCTAGCCAGAGATAAAAGGCTGATTAAATGGAATCTTACTATAAGAGTAGATTCAAAGGTAGATGGAATAGGAGTAGGAGACAGCAGTGAGGGAGGGTCAGTCTCCCATTTGCAGGATGGTTACTATCTATCTGCCTGACTCTATACCCTCCCTGACTGGTGAGATCAAACCCCCTCAGTTGCAAGTGAACAGGAAAGAAAGTGAGTGAGCTTAACCAGATGTTTCACTACTTACTTGCAATACTTGATGGTGACCTATTTTCTCTACTGTAGCATGATCCCTTCTCTCCTTATTTCGGGGGGGGGGGCTTCCTTCTCCTTCCCTCTTGTTTATAATCTTTACAATTACTGTAGGTATTACAGATAATTATCTTTGAATATGTCACTAAGAGGGCTTGGTACTAGGATCCACTTATTAGGGAGTACATATGGTGCTCAGTTTTCTGTGTTTGGGATACCTCACTCAATATAATTTTTTCTAATTCCATCCACTTCCTGGAAAATTTCATTAATTCATCTTTTTTGATGGCTGAGTGGTATTCCACTGTATAAGTGTACCACATTTTCCTTATCTACTTGTCAACTGTTGGGCATTTGGGTTGATTCCATGACTTTGCTGTTGTAAATAGTGCTGTTATGAACATGGTTATGCTTGTGTTATTGAGGTGTATTTTTGCATTATGGGGAATTATTCCCGGAAGTGGAATAGCAAGGATGTATGGCATTTCAATCTTTCTTTTTTATTCAATTGTGCGCGTGTGTGTATGTATGTATGTGTGTGTATGTATGTGTGTTTGTGTATGTGTGTGTAGAACCACGGGCAAATTTGGGAACCACCATGGACCACCTCTACTTCCTTTTGTTTACTCTGCCCTGGTATTCACAGGCTCCACCCTACCAGGACCAGAAATGCAGGCCGCCCCCACTTCCACCTGGCGTCTATACGTGGGGTCTAGGATCTGAACTCAGGACCTTCTGCCTGCAAGGCAGAGGCTTCACCCCTGAGCCACCTCTCCAGCCCCATGGCATTTCAATCTTTAACTTTTTAAAAAATCGCTACACTGATCGCCAGAGTGGCTGTATGAGCCTGCATTCCCACCAGCAATGAAGGAGAATTCCCTTCTCTCCACATCCTCTTCAGCATTTGGTGGTGTTTGTATTGTGGATTTTTGCCATTCTGACTTGGGTGAAATGATTTCTCAGGGAAGTTTTGATTTGCATTTCCCTGATAGCTAAGGATGTGGAGCATTTTTTAACATATTTGTTAGACATTTCAATTTTTTCCCTGGAAAAATTTTTATTGAGTTCCCCCATGCATTTTTTAATTGGGCCATTTATCTCCTTGGTGTTTAGATTTCTAAGTTCTTTGTGCACTCTGAATAATAGACCTCTATCAGATATGTGGTTAGTGAAGATTTTTTTCCCATTATGTGGTTGCCTTTTTGCTCTGGTTACAATCTCTTTATCTGAGCAGAAGCGCTTTAATTTCATAAGATCCCATTTGTTGAGTGTTTGTTCTAGTGCCTGTGCTATTGGATTTCTGTTTAGGAACTGTTGGCTTAACCCAATCAGCTCCAGGGAGTTCCCTACCCTTTCAACTAGGGTTTTTGTAGTCTCTGGCCTTATATCGAGGTCCTTGATCCATTTGGAATTAATTTTTGTACATGATGACGAGTACAGATCCAGTTTTAATCTTTTACATATGGACATCCAGTTTTGCCATCACCATTTGTTGAAGATGCTGTTCTTTTTCCATTGGATTTTTTTGGGCCCCTTTGTCAAAGATCAAATGGCTGTAATTGTGTGGACTTATATCTGGGTCTTCAAACCTTATCCATTTATCTATATATCTATTTTGCAGCCATACCAGGCTATTTTTATTACTATGGATTTGTAATATAAATTAAAGTGTGGTATGGTGATACCTCCAGCAGTGTTTTTGTTACTCAGGATTGTTTTTGGTATCCTGGACCTTTTGTGCTTCCATATGAATTTTGAGATTGTTTGGTCAATTTCTTTAAAGAATTGCTTTGTGATTTTGATTGGTATCACATTGAATCTGTATATTGCTTTTGGTAGGATGGTCATTTTTATGATGTTGATTCTGCCAATCCAGGAGCATGGGAGATCTTTCCACCTTCTGGTGTCTTCTGTAATTTCTTTCTTTAGGGTCTTAAAGTTTTCATTGTAAAAGTCTCTCACTTCCTTGGTTAGGTTTATACCAAGGTATTTCATTTTTTTAGGGGCTATAGTGAATGGAATTGTTTCTCTTAGGTCTTTTTCACCTTTTTCATCTTGGACATATAGGAAGCTAATAAAATACTTAAAAATTTAATTCTTAATATGAATTGATAAAGACTGAATATTTATATCTCCCTAATTCACTTGAAACCTAATCTCCAGTATGATGGCATTTAGAGGTTGAACTTTTGGAAAGAGTTTAGATAATGAAGAATGGGATTGGTACTATTACAAAAGAGACTCCCCATAGCTCCTTACCCCTCTTGTTGAGGGAAGACTTCTATGAATGAGGAAGTCACTGAATAGGATGAAACCCAAATCTTAGACTTCCACAGTCTCCAAATTATGAAGCCATTTCTATTGTCTATAAGCCATACAGTCAGCCTGAGATATTCTGTTACAGAAGCCTAAGTGGGCTAAAACAGATATGTGTCTTACTTATCACCAATCTCTCTTTTTTTAGTGGGCTTAGTGGTTAATTTCGATTGCCAGCATGAATGATAAAACACACTTCTGGGTGTGTCTATGAGGTTTCTACATAAAGAATAGCTAAAGTGGGAGAAGATCGTTGCATAATTTAGGGGCCTGAATGAAATAGAAGACAAAAAGAGAAAGCTGGCTGGTGCAGCCATTCTCTTGCTGCTTCCTGGCACCATGATGTGAGCTCCTCTGCTGCGGCTCCCTCCATACTCAATGGATGGCTCTGAAACCATGAGCCAAAATAAGCAATTCTGCCTAATAACTTTTTAAATTTTTTTCTTTCAGGTGTTTGTTACAGATATGGAATGCTAATAGAGCATGCATAAAATATTTCATATTTTATGGAACTATATCTCCCAATTGTACATTTACAGATTGTCTTCAGGTTTTAGAATTAATTATCTATAGCATTATAATTAAAATTTAAATACAAAATAAGCAGGTGAGTTTAGGAAAGAAATTTTTTCTTTGTAGTTTTCCAACCCCAGGTCTTGTGCACACTCAATAAGTATTCTACCTGCTCAACTATATTCTCACTTTGAAAATTTTCATTTGTTTTTATTTTCTTCATTTTTTAATTTTCATGTGTTTAGATTTTTTTGTGCTTGTAGGAACACTGACATGTGTGGGCACATGTTTGTGTATGTGTAAGTACCTGAGATCATGTGTGGAGACCTGAGGTTGATGCTGGAAATCATTCTCAGTGTTTTTTTCCACCTTATTTTTTTTTGAGACAGGGTCTGTCTATAATTAAACTCAGACCTGGTAAGGTCTCTGAAGGTTTTTGAAGGTCACCCCCACCCTTTGCTGGGATCACTTGAACGGAACACATCCTATTAATCTGGAGGAACTGATTTTAATCCTCCACAGAGATAACGTCACCACTTCCCCCAACCCTCTGCTTATGAAAGGATATGGACATGAGCTCTATTGCAGGTAAACTCCACCCTGAGATCAGCCATGAGAATCAGCTGAGTTGCCCCTCCCCCCATAAGAACACACCAATGAGATGCAAGGGGCCAAAATCTCCAATCAGGTTTTCAGAAACTGGAGCTAACCAATGAGGAAAAGATACTTTCCCTGGGCCTGCCTAACCTTGTAAATACCATTGGCCCTGCCAGCCATTTTTTATTATTATTATTATTATTTCAGCTCATACAAACTTAATAGGTACACCAGTTACCTCCCTCCCTCCTCCTCCCCCCAAACCCCCTGCTCCCCCTTCCCTCACCCTCCCCATCCCAGTGCCTCCCGCCCCAATTCCCAGAGAGTCCTTTCTTGCGCATGCCTGACTGTCCTCTGGGCCCTCCTCTCCGATGACGTACAAGGACCCAGTGGCATTTCCCTGAACCCTTTCCCGTGTTTCCCTTAAGCATAGGAACACTACTGTGGCTGCCAATCCCTTGCCTCCAAGGATCTTGGTGCCTTTAGCAGATGCTAGACTTTGTGAGGTCAATAGTGTGTTGGGCATTGCCTGCCAGCCATTTTTAAGTCTCTTGTCCTGGAGGAATCTGTGACTGTGAGTGAGTTCTGTTCTTTCGCTCCTCTAATAAACTCTGCCTTAATTCTCTACATGTGTTGTGGTTTCAGTCTTGGACTTCCAAACACAAAAACTTGGATGTAAAACCTCTTCCCAAATCAATCGAGCTAGAATGTTATCCACTTTCCTTAAGTAGTCTCTGCTTCCCAGGTTGAAATTACAGATGGGTTGCTATACCTCCTGGCACTTCAAGTGGGATCTGGGGATTCAAATTCCAGTCCTTTAGTTGGCAAGTATTTTAATTGCTGAGCTACTTTCTCTAGTCTCCAGGCCATAATTTTCAATGCAAGACTGGTTGAGTCACTGCAGCATATTCTACTGTATATATAATATTGCAAGTGGATCTCTGTTCATCAAATAAAGAGACATCCTCAAAGTACAAGTGGGAAATGTAATTTTGGTGGGAACAAATTAATGTGATAAGTATATAGGTAATAAAATACAATAAAATAAGATACAATTTGGAAAAATATAGATAAAAGTTAGTATTGTTTATCTCTGAAAAGAAAACATTTAATTTATATTTCATATATTTATCTTTTTATCAAAAAAAGGAATAGGACACAGTAGAGAGTGGGGTTAGCCTCTAGGTGACCAACCATCTGCTTATTAACCCCTACCTTCCCTAACTCCAGGAAACACACACCCAGTACTGTTTAAACAACAGTAGAAGGGGAGAAAACTGACAGTAGACAGGATCAGATGTCTCAATACTAACCATAAACACTGGAGAATAAATGTCCATCTAAACATTTGTCATTTTATCTTTAGATAAGTAAAGATCTCAATACCCAAACAAGACACAGTCTAGTACAACATGTGAGAAATGAAATAGACAATAGCAACCAACCAGAATGCAGAGTACTGACAACCCCGAAACACTCGGTGCAAATCTGGCCAATCAGATCTCTTCCCATCCTGGTGCTCAGGGAATCTTGTGGAAGAGGGGGCAGTAAGACTGTAAGAGCATAAAGATGTGGAGGTCCACCACTGGCTAAGATATTCCACTCAAGGCTGCTGCATCCAGAACCTCCCTGCAATAAGACTTGTCCTCATCAGACCTGCACTATGACTGACATATCAACACCCTCCCTCTCCCCATAGACTAGAAAGGAACTCAAAAGAAATAATTACAGGCAAGGAGTGCCCCTATTTAGTGGGTTTACCCAAGAAACGTTCCCTTGATATCTGCCACAGAGGTCTGGGCCCCTACTTGAGCAGACAATCCATAGGGAACCCTGGGGTCCTCTGGAGGAGGCACACAGGAGGAGGAGGAGGATGGGAGGGAGTGGTGAGATGTATTGGTAAAGGGAGAGTAGGGTGGAAGGGATTGATGGGAAGTAGAGAGGGAGAGGATGGAGGGGGTTGGGGACAGAGACTCATTGTGCTTGTAAAACTAGAAAAAAACAAGTATTTATATTTTTTCATCTTTATATTTCCTGCATTAAGTAAAATATCAACAATATTCACACCTTCATCTATTCATTTACACTGCCATTATTGTTTCCATCCCTTCTCTCATATCCAATAGATAATAAACCTATTCTCAGACTGCTTTGTTGCCATATGCATCATAGTAAACATTTAGTTTAGCTGGGTTTGGAATCAGCATTCTTATGTGTTTTTTCCTTCTTGTAGTCAACTGGGTAAAAAACAATCAACAAAACCTACAGCGTCTGGTGGGGGCCTTTTCTACACACCATCTGGCTTGGTTTCCCTAGTCTCTGGCCTTTGTCTGCCCTGTAGATGACAGATTAGTGGGGGACATCCTTTATCGCCGGAAATGGAGGTCAATAAAATTTGCACCAGGCTTTCCAATTTAGTATCACCCCAGTCAGGACGTCCAAAAATAAAAACTGACTCAAAAATAGATCCAGGAGGAGAAAAAAGTCAGGATTGAAAACAAACAATTAATCTTCTTATGTCATGGATTCTGTGAGAAAACTTCTTTTGGAAGAAAAAAAAAAGTTTCTTCAGTTTCTTGCTCAGGTGCAATGATTTTGGTGGAAGCAAAAAAAGCAGAACAAAAATAGTGCAGTCAAGAGTCCAGCATGATAAAGGATGCCGCCAGCAAAACAGGAAGTTGTTTAATGGAAAGGAATCCTTACCGCAGTGCTAGAGATGTGGGACCAGTTCTGGTTGCAAAGTTGGAGGGATACTTTATTGACCAGACTTAAGTGTAGAGCATCCATTAGCTTTTTTGGAAGGATATTTGAGAAGAAAGACTTTAGTCTCCTTTCCAATACATGTACTTCCATATACACATATTTGTGGGTGCATATGCATGCATGTGTATGTGCACGTAATTTCATAATTTAATTGAATATTGTGGGCGGTATGGTAGATATCCAAATCAAAACTATTTTCCCTTGCTACAGTGTAAAAAATCAGTATCTCCCTCATATGTATAGACATATGTATTTATTTCTATATACATAGTTCTATATACATAGAGTTCTCCTTTTAATAATAAAAATTATAATCATAATTATTATTTATTGCAGCACTGGTGATCAAGCCCTGAACTATATCTCTAGCAGAACTGTACTGTATATACATAGAAATAGATATATAGATCTATCTATCCAAATGAGGAATATATATTTTTTCTATAAGGAATATTTATTTCTATGAAGGATGTATATATACACACATTATATATGTATATATTATATATGTTTATATTATTTCAAACTCATACATATATACATATATCAAATTGCTAAAGAATGAATATTGAAAGAATCCTGTAGACTCAAAGCGAAAATTGTCTCTAATATTTCATGTAATTGGTCCTTTCTTCTAGTCTGAATCTAAAGTAGTTTCTTCCCAGAGAATTTGCTATTTTTGTCCAATAGAGAGAACTCAATGTATTATGGTCTCGCCCTGATGCTCTGATGATTTAAGGAAAATCTATTAAATGAAATAAAGGAGATTAGATAGTAGGCCCCTGCTGAAGTAGTTTTTATATTCATATTCATTCTCCTCATGCAGGGGAGAAAATGAATGCTAGAAGAGATCCTTTGACTGGGTAAAAACACAGATAGTTATTGGAAGAGTTCTCCTTTTAATAATAAAAATTGTAATCATAATTATTGTTTATTGCAGCACTGGTGATCAACCCTGAACTACATCCCTAGCAGAACTGAACTGCATATCTTAAAGAAGCTCCCACCTCTAACACTGGCAAAACACTCCCTTTGTGTGAATTGCAGAGACATGTTTGTAGGTCTGTGGACTCTTTTCTCTCTGGGTCCTGTCTCAATGTGGCTGTAATTCAGGAACAGTGAAGTGTGAGCCCAGGGCTGAAGGCTGTTTTGTTTTGATCGTTGTTTTCCCAGATGGATGCACTGTTTCCTTCAGGTTGGTTCCCCAGAAGGATCTGTCTCCCACCCTTTGGGGGAAGGGGAGGAGGTGGTGGAGCTGGAGTGGGGGGAAGAGTAGGGCTGTACACAGACCTTTGTCCCAGGGGAACCGAAGGGGCATCTCCTGGAGCCCCAGTCTCAGGAGGGAAAGCGGGACAGGAGGCAGCTGACACGTAGAGGTCCCAGCAGACTTCCTGAGCTGCGATCCAGGTCCCCTCCCATGCCAAGACTCCGGAGGAGCCGGCCTAGGCCTGGGGCCAGTGGGCTGGCAGCCAAAGGGCACTAAATCAAAGTGAAAAAGAAGTGACATTTTAAAAGCCAAAGCCACTTCTTGTTTGTTTGTTTTAGAGGGCAGAGAGCCATGACGGTAAGGGAAAAGGGCAGAAGACGCGAAACAGCAGTGCCTGGAGTATTTCAAGGTATTTGTTTGTGCAAGTCATTCCTATTAAATACCTTCCCACCTTTCTCTAGTTGGAGATGGTGAGCTTGGTGTAAATGTTGGTAAAAACTGGCGATCCAGGGTGAGTGAAGCGCTTGTCCATAATTGTCTCGTGGTGGTCAAGTGTGCTCCACAAACATTTTTAACTCCAAAATTTTGTCTCTTGTCCCAACTCTAGACCCGAGTCCTGATCCTGGAGAGCTTTGCTGGCTGGATGTCCAAACACAGAAAGGCACTTTGAAATTCTCCCCTCGCACTCTCAAAACAAGCCCCCGGAGAACAGACCCGACCTGGAGCGGCAGTATTTTTTTTCACTCAACTTTGTTTACTTAAAACAATATTCCATTCAAGAATGATGATCCCCCAAATGCATCCTTATACTGACCAACATAACTAAGTACAAATGAAGTCAATGGTGTACCCCATTAGCATGCTGTGGTGTGTTGATAAAACAGCCCTCTCCGCCCCAATCCCCGCCCCTGGCAAACACAGATAAATGATTGTGCACTGCATGATGACACCATTAGGTGACAACTTTGGTTCATGCAGTCGGCTGCCATGAGGTTCCATCGAAACCCGCAGCCCCGGCACCCAAAACCCGTCGGTGGTGCTGGCTTCTTGGTGTCAGCCGTGCTCCTTCCACAACACCAGGTGAATACTGTGGTCAGGCATGCTGGTGGCAAAGACCAAGCCCGTGTCATTGTGCCCATCCAGTCCATTCAGCCAGGATGCTTTGCCTGTCAGGAAACTGGAGCCTCTCTTTGATTTCCTGTATTCTGGGGGAGGCCAACGGCTAATCAGGCTCTCTGTCTGCAAATCCATGATGTACAGGTAGCGGTTGTCAAACAGCAGGGCAAAGACATCGCCAAAGCCAAGCAAGGCCAAGTTTGCTATCTCGGGTGTCTTGATGACCTTGAGAATATCGTAACTAGCGAAGTCCCATTGGAAGAGACCAAGAGCAGAACTACAGACAATGTATTTGCTATCAAAATGAAGTCTTGGCTGCAGGCAGATACTTCTATCCTCAGAGACAGACAATGTCTTTAAGCACTTGCAGTTGATTTCTCTCCCAATTGGCCAAATCTTGATCTCATATTTGTCTGCACCCAAGAGATATAGTCTCCAGGGCTGTGCAAGAGAGACTTGACTTTACACTTCTGCAAAACTACCTTGGTGACCCATTCCGTGTGCCCGGTGAGTGTATTCAGACACGTTCCAGCAGACAGAGCCCAGACTTTCACAGTGAAGTCCGCAGAGCCACTCACCAAGACATCCAGTTCATCATTGTAGTCCACGCTGAACACCGCCCCCGTGTGCCTGCAGAAGTGCTGGGTCCTGGCTCCAGAACTCCATTCCCAGCAGGCCACAGTGTTGTCAAAGGAGCCAGTCACAAGCTTCTGTTCATCAAATTTCACTGCTGCACAAGTGTGGGTCTGGATGCCATAAATGCACTGCCCTGTTTTGCAGACAAGTCATCTGACCCTGTACAGAGAAGTCCATCTTTGTAGTAAAGTGCATACACTCTGGCACTATGTCCAATTAATGATGAGGTCTCAAAGGCTTCATGGTCCTCCAGTTGCTTCATTCTCAAAATAGCCTTCAAATAAACCTTCTTCCAGTGCAAAGCGTCCTGAACCGAATCATCTATCTGCCAGCCCAAATTTTTACATGCAGTCTGCCACACCTCTGTACAGGCACTTATCACCTTATTCCACTGCTTAGAGACGAGGCAGCATGTGAGTAAAGTCTGAGGATCGAGCCATTTTAACAAATAAAAACTGAGCTCCAGGGGAAGGAGTTTGAGGAAGTCCCGCTTGAGGAGAGTCTCCAGGTTATTGGAGAGGTCCTGAGCTGGACTGCCCCACTCAGACTAATCAGGTGATCCAGAGTTTCATTTTTCTGCAAGTCCATCAGAGAAAGAAATGTAACAGAAATGTTATCAAGCCATGTCTCAAAGTCCTTTCTCTCCATAAGGTTATGGAAATATTTACCTGAGCGAGCGCCCCGGGGCCCGGGACCTCGCGCCGGGCTCACAGCGACTAGGCGCGCTCGGGAGCCTCGCAGCGGCCGGGTCCGCTCCGCAGCCATGGCGCCTGGACCTGCGGCCGCCGCTCCGCAGCCTTACAGGGGAGCCGAGCGGCAGTATTTTTGGAGCACACCTGAACAAATGGAGGGGACCCTGAGGAATGTGCCTGCGATTTCGATTATAGGTTCAAAATTTTTGTAAGTCTCACATGTTTCAGGAACATAAAAACACATTCGGTTAAGACAGACTGTGACATTATTATTTACAAGAGAAAATAAAGCAAAGCGTAAACTGGGAAGCAATGTGGCATTGTGGAAAGAATGTTAGTTCTTTAAATGCTAGTTCCTTTAAACTTATTGCCAGTCTTTGATGAACTTTTGTTTGTTCTAGGCACTGAGGTTGCAAAGATGAATGGTAACGTTTGGATTCTGAAGTGAGAGTCATTAAGACACGTGTGTATACACATGACACCCATGCACATACATACATAATATACTCCACAACACACACATGTACACCCATGCACACATACATGCACATATACCTATGTACATGCATACTTTCACAACACACACACACACACACACACACACACACACACACACACACATACCGTATCATGCCAAAATTATACAGCATACAATTTCAAGGCATTTACAGAGTGCGTGCATTCATATGAGCATGAGTGTTTGTATGTGGGAGAGAGAGAAAGTGTGTGTGTGTGTGTGTGTGTGTGTGCGTGTGTGTGTAGAGGCGTGTTCCTATACACAACAGGACCAGGACCAAAAAAGGCATTCAGATTGGAAGGTTATGATTATATCCAAAATGCCAAACAATAAAGTCCTGGATTGAGAAAATTGCCTTGGGGATGGAAAACCAAGACAGTTTCCATGGAGATGAGCTGTCCAGATCAAGATCTGCAATCTGAGTTGATTTGTATATGAATCAAAGAGATGCCATGCAGGGGCTGGAGAGGTGGCTCAGGGGTTAAGCCTCTGCCTTGCAGGAGGAAGGTCCTGAGTTCAGATCCTAGACCCTATAGAGGCCAGGCGGAAGCGGGGGTGGCCTGCACTTCTGGTCCTGATAGGGCGGAGCCTGTGAATCCCGGGGCAGAGTAAACAAGAAGGAGGTGGAGGTGGTCCATGGTGGTTCCCGAATTCCTCCGTGGTTCTACACACACACAGACACACACACATGCGAGCGCGTGCGTGCACATACATACACACACACACGCACAACTGAATAAAACAAACAAACAAACAAACAAAAGACAAAGAGATTCCATGCAAAAGTCAATCACTATTGCATTTGAGAAACAGCCTCCACTATAAGGACATCAAACTCTAGGAGATGGTGCCCTGTTGAGCTGAATCTTGGGGTGCCATTAACATATTCTAGGTGCAGGACTCAACTTCACTTGTAAATAATCTTTCTTTAATAATCCATCCTTATTAACGTATGGATGTATAGTGTTTGTAACTGATATTCAGAAGCAGCCCTGACTTCTGACCTTAGGACTGTAGCTAAATCTAGGATTCCTTAGAGATACAATCAAAAATTTCTCTAGACAATAGCAATTATGTAGGAGTAGGTAGAGAAGCACTGAGCTAGCACATAACCTTGGCTTCCTGTTAAAACTACCTGGCACATCAGGACAAACTGATTATATGCCTATTTCTGGATAGGGTTAGTGAGGGATTTCAGATAGTTCTGGGAATTGTGATGTGCAGTCAGCTATGGGTTGTAAGTGGCAGCCTGACCAGGTAGCAGAAACTAGGTCTTGATGGGAAGGCAGAAGGAGGAATAGCATGGAGGAAGGTGAAGCGAGAAAGAGGAAATAAGACTCAGATTACAACACCATACTGTAGATATTGCTGGGAGTATTTACAAGGAAATGTTCACTTTGAATTTCTTGGTCCCTCACAAACTGCATCGGATGTACTCAAGGGTTTGTATTTTCTTCACCTGTCAATTCTGGTGATGTCTCCTGTAGCCACATAACAATTACAAGGGACACACACACACACACACACACACACACACACACACGCTTGCACACTCTTGAAAGCTCTTAAGACTTTTATTTATTTGAAAAACTAATGAGTATTTTTGGAAAAATAGGATAAAAGGTGAAGAGTTATTTCTTAAAAGAAAGAACAAATGAAAAGGATAAATGAAAATCAATAAATTCAAACAAATTAAGAATTAAAATTTTAGGTTTACAGAGGTAACTCAATCATAGAAAGCTTGCCCACCACTAATGAAGCACTGGGTTCAATCCCTAGCACTGAGTTAAAAACAAAAAAAGCAAAGCATAACAAAACAAAAAAATCAAAACAACAAAATAAAAAATTAAAATTTTACTACATCCTACATTGGAAGTGCCATCAAGCAATTAAAACAAAAATCTATACTGTTGGAAGAAATTTGCATAGCGTATAATTAGCACAGCTTTAGCATAGAGATTATGCAATGAGCTCCTAGAAATCACTTTGACACATATTAGCCCTCCCTCCAAATAAACCAAGTATATACACAGACAAGCTATAGGAGGAGAAAGGAGTGGCCAATAAATATACCAGACAATTTATCTTTCCAGTTATCAGACAAATGCAAAATGGGACATTAGTGTCTACTCTTTTTTACCCACAAGATAGGCAAAAATTTGCAAAGCTGATAGTGTTGTGTCCAGGAAATTGTGAGGTCAAAGATACTCACACTGCTGGTGAGGCTATACGTACTGTTCCTCTGTGAGCAGCTTAGTAAAGCTTTAAAGTGCCTCAATAATATGTGATTCAGCAATTGCATTCTTCAGCAAGGGATACATGTGCAAAGATGATTACTACAGTTACTTCTGCAGGCCAAAAGTGCCCAAAATGTATTTCAGTGGAAAATGAACATGTGAGTTTTTTATATGGAATATCATGTACTTTTATGAAGATAAATAAATTAGAGTTTTCTGGTTTACCATAAATATTTATTTATTTTATTTACTTATTTTGTGGTGTGTGTGTGTGTGTATGTATCAGAGGGCACATGCATCCCCATGAAGGACCAAGGATAACTTTGGGAATCATCCTGGATTGCTTTATAAGCCTAGGCTCTGCCCACTAGAGTAGGAAGTGCAGGTTGCTCTCATTTCTGTCTGGCATTTTTTTTGTAGGACATGGGATCCGAACTCAGGACTTTCTGTTTGTGAGGCAGAGTCTTAACCCCTGAGCCATCTCTCCAGTCCATTGTAGATAAATATTAAAAGTGATTAAAAGATACAGAAGTATAATTGTATCCTGTTCATTTACAATCCAAAATATAAAGAACATTTTGCTTACAATTATATACATTTACACTTTACAAAAAATGCATGGATGGGAGCACTGAAGATCAAATTCAGTATGTTAAGTCTTGTGTGTGTTGTGTGTGTGTATACCAAAGGGCCCTTAAGTGTATGTGCTTTTGGAGGCCCAAGGGTCACATTGGGAATCACATTGATAAAAGTACAATTCCTCATCTTGAAAGTTCAAAGATTTAGTGCAATTATATGGTTTAATTTGTGTATCTCTGTTGGTGAGGTGTGCTTGCGTGCATGCATGTACACATGGTAACACAGAGATTGTTGACCAGAGCAGCATCAATGGAGTAGTTGGAATTGAGTTATGGAGTATGGAGGTGAGAGGTAAGAAGATGGAGGCAAAACTGTCTCCCTCTAGAAACTTGGCTGTGATGGGAGCTTGGAAATGGGGAGAGCTGGGACATGGGAAAGATAAACGAGCTGACATGAATATGAAAGCATCTCTTTTGCCAGCTAGTCTCATAGTGCCAGAAGGTATGGTGCAGACTTCTAGAGAAGGAAAACCATCAGCAGCCTCACCCAGCTTTGAGGGCTACAAGGTACAATAACGATTTATGGCAAGAGGAGTCCATTGGTGTAATAGTGGCATATCAGGTACAGGGGAAACCAATTGCTCTCTAATTGGCATTAAGGACTGTTTCTTGGCAGGGCACACATGCTTGATATTGTAAACCTAGCCAAATACCCATGGAAGGGGAACTGATAGGCTGTAAGTGGGAACAAAGTTCTTAGGCTAATTATAAATACTTGATAGGAAGTTACCATCTAAATACTTATTATTATATCTTCAAAAAGAGAAGCACTCAGCATTCAACCAAGAAGTATTCTTTTGCAAAAGGAAGATGTTTAATGAAGAGGGCCATAACTGGTCAAAGGGCAAAGTAAAAGTGACTGTGGAGTGCTTCCCCCTAAACAGGACATCAAAGTCACCCCCAGTCCTAAGGCTTAGGGAAACTGCCAAAGAAGGGGCGGTAGGAATGTAAGAGCTTGAGGATGGGGAGTGGTACTGCCAGATAATACTATATGCAGAGCATGGTTTCCATACTCAAGAGCTCATTGAAGCAATATCTACTTCTACTAGACCTCCTACTAGCACCATTTTGCCAGAGAGGAGGAAAGATCTCAGGAGATATTGTGCCACCTTGGGAGACTGTTTGGAAGTGGTGTCAGACAAGAGAGGGAGAGATTCTACTTCACAATTGCCAATGCAGGCATCCTGGATGTGGCCTAGTGAATCACACGGACGCAGGGAATGTGGGAGTTGGAAAGAGACTGGCTAGAAAAAGAACATGTGAGCTAGGATGGGAATGGAGAGGAAGGGTAGTAAGGAATTAAAAACATAAATTATTGTATCAATATATGCAAGTTTCAAAAGAAAAAAAGAAATGTATGAGAGCTGATATCATGGATATTATCATGGATAAAAAAGAATGATTTTTTTCTTTGCTTCTCACAGATAGGACATTTATCTCTAACTTTATTAACTTATGTAGTCTCTCCCTCTCTTTTGGTTATTTTGGCTATGGTTTGTCAATCTGATAGAGTTTCAAAGAAACAATTATTTGGTTGATTATATTGTTATTCCAGTTTCCATTTCTTCAATTTCCGCCCTGATATACTTCTTTTGGGTGGGTTGTTCTTGTTTTCTTTTTCCTCCCCTAGGACCTAGGTACATGTTAAGTTGTTTATATGATTTTTCTGGTGTTTTTAATATATGCACTTGATAACTTTATCTTTTTTTTCATATTCTGTGTGTGTTTTTTTAAACATTTTTTATTATTATTTCCGCTCATACAAACTTAATAGGTACACCGGTTCCCTCCGTCCCTCCTCCTCCCCCTGAGCCCCCTGCTCCCCCTCCCCTCACCCCTCCCTCCCCATCCCCGGAGAATCCTTTAATGTGCATGCCAAACTCACCTCTGGGTCCTCCTCTCCGATGATGTACAAGGACCCAGTGGCATTTCCCTGAACCCTTTCTTGTGTTCCCCTTAAGCATAGGAACACTACTGTGGCTGTCAATCCCTTGCCTCCAAGGATCTTGGTGCCTTTAGCAAATGCTAGACTTTGTGGGGTGATAACTTTATCTTTTATCTTAGAAATGCCTTATCTATACCCTAAAGGTTCTGGCAATTTGTGCCTTCATTTTCATCTGATTCTAGGTATTTAAAGTGGTTTATTACTGATTTCTTCAATTTTCTATTGTGTCTAAAGGGAATTGTTGAATCTGTATTTCTATAGTTTTCTAGATGTTGATTTCTAGTTTTACTATATCTGTATATATTGTATCTGGATAAGATACAAGGGTTTATTTTGATTCTTTTTTTTATTTATTGGATAAGACTTGATTTGTACCTGGGATGTGGTGTTACAAATAAGGTTTCATGTGCTACTGAGAAAACTGTATATTCTATATCTGTTAGATGGAATAATCTGTATATGTCTATTAAATGCATTTGATCTATTGTTAATTTGACTCTGAGTTTTCCTTATTGATTTTTAGTTTGGATGCTAATTAAAGTTGAAAACTCATTATGGAAAATACCCACTATTATAATTTACCATATCTGTGTGCTTTATGCAATTTGAATCTCAGTGTTTGGTGTTTTATTTTCATTATACATTTTTTTGTTTATCTTTCCTAATTTTTATTTGATGTCTATCACATGACAGCATAACTTTTCCAGTTTGCTTCTATCTTCCATTAGCCTGATAATTTTCTATTCTTTGACTCTGTCTGAGGGTGTTTTTTCCAATGATGTGTATTTCTTGGATACAACATAGAGTTGGATCTAATTATTTCGAATCAACCAGTCTGCATCTTTTTATTGGTGGGTTGAGGCCATTTGCATTTAAAGCTATTACTGAGAAATATTTATTTGTTAGAGGTTTTCTGGTTTGCTGCTTCAGACATAGTAGATTCCTTCCTAGATCTCCTTTGTTTAGCTTTTCCTGTCATGAAACTTTGTTTTTCCAGCTCTCTTGTGATTGAGATGTTCATTCCTCTGTGCAGGCTTGGTGATCATGAATTGCCTTCATTCATGCTATCTTAGTTGTCCTTATTTTTTCATCACTTTATAAAAATAACTTTGCTGGATACAACACTCCTGGGTAGCAGTTATGTGCTTTCAATGCTTATATAATTTATGCTTTCCTGGCTTGGAGCATTGATTAGAGATCTGATATTATTCTGATGTTTCTATCTTGGTAGGTGAGTTGTTGCTTCATTACAGCTTTCAGTATTGGACCTTTGCTTTGCCTTTTTGACATCTTGACTGTAATTTGTCAGGGAGGGACTATTTATTCTCTGGTCATGTCTATCTAGGATTCTAAATTAGTCTTGTGTTTGAATGTCTGTTTCTTCCTCTAGATTGAGGAATTTTTCTGCTAGAGTTTCATTCACCAAATTCTCTATGCCCATAATGCTTGTCTCAGCCTATAGTGTTTCTCTCAGTCGTTCTTGTGCAGCTGATTCTCAGATTTGGGATTTTGGGTGTCTCTAAGAGCCCTTCAGTATTGTGATCATGTTCATTTCATTTGTCCTCACTGGTTCTTAAATGTGATTTTTTAAAAACTATACTTATTTATTCATTCATTCATTTATTTATTTTAGTGTGTGTGTGTGTGTGTGTGTGTGTGTGAGAGAGAGAGAGAGAGAGAGAGAGAGAGAGAGAGAGAGAGAGAGAGAGAGAGAGAGAGAAGGCATAGTGTGTCCCTTTGGAGGATGAAGGGTGACTTTGGGAATCATCCTACTTTGCATCTGCCTCCTTCTTGCTTTGCTCTGGAATTTCCCAGGCTCTGTCCCCCCCCCCGGGGGGGGGGAGGCTGGAAGTGTAGGCCACTGCCATTTCCATTTGGCATTTAAAAAAAATATTTTTTTAATTCAATTGTGTGTGTGTGTGTGTGTGTGTAGAACCCACGGGCGAATTCGGGAACCACCATGGACCGCCTCCACCTCCTCCACATTTACTCTGCCCCGGGATTCACAGGTCCGCCCTACCAGGACCAGAAACGCAGGCTGCCCCTGCTTCCACCGGTGTCTATACGTGGGGTCTAGGATCCGAACTCAGGACCTTCCGCCTGCAAGGCAGAGGCTTAACCCCTGAGCCACCCCTCCAGCCCCTCCATCTGGCATTTTTATATGAGACCTGGATCCGAACCAGAATCTTGTGCTTACGAGGCAGAGTCTTAGCCCCTGAACCATCTCTCCAGCCTTTGCATGTGATATTTTATGAACGTTATCCTCTATCTCAGGCATTTTTTCTCCTGCCTGATCAAGTCTATTGTTGATACTTTTGATTCATTGAGTTTTTCATATCTAACACTTCTCATTTTTTCCTAAAACATCAATTTTCTTGTTATTTTTTCCCATTGTGCGAATTTTTCATTTGTTCTATGGATTTTCTCATTTATCTTGTGGACTTTTTCCTGTTTATTGCTGCCTTTCCTCTCCAGGTTCTGGATTCAACCCATCTGCTTGCTTACACTCTCACAGGTATTAGTCAATTTAACCAGGAAGTTGAAAACATTTCCCCTGGGTATTTTCCTTGTTTCAGTCTGGAAGCTGAGTAGAGGAGGAGCTATGCTTTCTTCAGAGCTTGTTGCCTTGCTTCTCAATGTTCCTTGGGTTTTTCTTGGTTTGAATATATCTTCCATTTCTTTTGGATTTCCTTATTGAGCAGTATGTTCTTGAGGCTCAGTTTTTACAATTACTCAGCTGAGACAAAGACAGTGGCCCGATAAACCTGCTTTTGGAAGTAGCTTATGCTTTTCTCCCTTAACTCCCCTACCCCCACCCCAATCAGGCAACTGTGCTGCTGAAATTGTTTTTGATGCACTTCTCTGCTTCATCCATCTTGTCTCTTTGGTTTTCAGCTGTTCTTTTACTTCCTTTGTGGATTTCCAAAGCTCCCTCTTCCTCCCTCCTTTCCTTCCTTCCTCCCTCCCTCCCTCCCTCCCTCTTTCCCTCCTTCCCTCTCTTCCTTCCTTTGGAATAGTCTAGTTTTTCTTATTCTGACTCCCATACTCACTGCCACACACAGTGGTCATCTTATCTGGAAGTGGGGAGTGTTGAAAATTTCAATTTTTCTCAACGAAAATTTCTTTGAAAATGTAAGAAACTCATATCACATTGTCTCAGAGAAAGTGGGCTGGGATTATAATTCTTCCACACATTTGATCCACTAATTTTCTAGCTCATGTCAAAGAATTTTTTCCAATGTGGGTTCATGTTGAAGTCAATATACATGATTACTGATCATTGGCACTTTGTGGCTATGTTCCTTAGGTATTCCATTAAGAAGGCTGACAGTCTGGATAGAGAGAGGATGAGATAATAGAATCAAATTTTACACAGATGATAATTTGCCATAACAAACACTTGGATTCCATTCTATCTTATCCATTCCTAGCCCAGAAGCAAAGCATATTCTCTTATAGAAAATAAGTCTTCTTAGTACACTTTATTTGTATGTTATGTAGAAGTAGGCATTTTCTCAGCTTCCTGGCAGCAGTGATGTGAGCTGTTTTTGCTCTATCATGCTTTGCTCACCATGGTAGACTGTAACCATGATACACTGTAAACCTTTCTTGACTTTAATCTATATTACCCAGGTAGTTATCACAGTGACAAAATAACTTGCGAAATGCCATTCCCTTGTCTTGCTACACACTCTGGAAATGCCTAGTTAAAATTAAAATAAACACAGTGTTAATGCTTAAAACATTCCCCTTCAAAGTATTTATCCTCTAATTTTAGCTTTTTTGGTAAAATATTTACTTTGCAGTTCAACAGTATTTGCTGTATTAAACATTAAAAGCTCATGAGTACATTTTTTTTAAACAAAAAGAGTTGCCTGAGTTTGAAAGCAATGAGAGGTTTGTGTGGGCAACTGTGTAGCAAATATGGGATTCAAGAGTGAGAAATGTCCCAAATAGGGGAACTAATGAGTGTGGGGGTTTAGGGGAGAAAAAGGAGAAACTTCATTGGATGAAACATTCTGAAGACTATTTGGAACCACACTTGAGAAATGTGATGGGACTGTAGCAAAGCAGACTCAGGCATGCGTGAAAACTCGGCATTTCCAGAGTGTGTAGCAAGACGAAGCAAAGGCATTTTGCAAGTCATTTTGCCACTGTGATAACTACCTAGGAAATATAGATTAAAGTCAAGAAAGGTTTACATTGTATCATAGTTTCAGAAGCTACAGTCTACCATGGTGAGCAAAGCATGATAGAGCAAAAACAGCTCACATCACTGCTGCCAGGAAACTGAGAAAATGCCTACTTCTACTGACTTCTCTCCCTTTTATTCCACTGAGCTCCAGTCTGTGGGATGCTGCTTCACATATGGGTCATAGCAGGGCCCTGCTATTAGTCTTCTCCCACTACTTTAATTTTCTCTGGAAATGCCACCAAAGACACCCACAGAGGTGTGCTTTGTTAATTTTCTGGCCACCTTCAATCCTCTCAAATTAGTAATCAATTTGTTGGGTACATAATAAGTTCTCTCCTTATTGACTTGTTGTCAGAATATATCTCCTTTGAACTATGACACTCTACTTCAGCCTTCAAAGGTTCATGTCTATCACATGATATAAAATGCATTCTGTTCATTTCCAAGAGTCACCATACCGTTAAAAGTTTCACTCCTGCTCAAAAGTTCAAATCCAAAACTAGAGACATTTTCTTTTTTTTTTAAATTTTTAACATTTTTTATTATTATTTCCGCTCATACAAACTTAATAGGTAGACCAGTTCCCTCCCCCCCTCCTCCTCCCCCTGAAACCCCTGCTCCTCTTCCCTCCCTCCCCATCTCCCCAATTCCCAGAGAGTCCTTTATTGTGTATGCCTAACTCTCCTCTTGGTCCTCCTCTCTGATGACGTACAAGGACCCAGTGGCATTTCCCTGAACCCTTTCTCGTGTTCCCCTTAAGCATAGGAACACTACTGTGGCTGTCAATCCCTTGCCTCCAAGGATCTTGGTGCCTTTAGCAAATGCTAGACTTTGTGAGGTCAATAGTGTGTTGGACATTGCGCAGGGCATGCAAAGTCCCATTATGATTGCTTCAGCCCTAACTCGTGTGGAGAATCTTCAGATCATTGCTCCTCCCATCCTTTTGCTCTTACACTCTTACCGCCCCCTCTTCCGCAAATGGCCCTGAGCTTCAGGATGGGAGGAGATTAGGCTGGCTTAGTTCTATGTGGTTGATATAGACTCTCTGAAGTTCTGGATTGTGGTTTGTTGATTTTCTTTTGCAGTTTTGCTGCTCCTGCAATGCCCTTCCATCCTGATGGGCACTGTATGTCACTCCCTGGTCAGAGACAAAAAACTGTTAAACTGGAGTCTTGTTATAATAGCACATTCAAGGGTAGATGTAATAAAAGCAGGAAACCTCAGTGAGGGAGGGGTCAGTCACCCATTTGCAAAATGATCACCTTTCATCTGCCAGACTATATGCCCTCCCCTTCTGGTGAGATCATACCCCCTCAGTTGTACATGATCAGGAACGAACGTCTGTGAACCTAACCAGGTGTCACATTACTTACTTGCATTCCTTGGAGGCCGATTTTCTCTGCTGTAACATGGTCCCCTCTCTCCTTGTGTCTGTGTGGCCCTCCAACCCCATCCCTCCTGTTCACAATCCTTGCAATTACTGTATTACATAGGTTTACCTTTGCGTGTAGAGACATTTTCTTGACAGTGAATACCTACAGAATGAAAAGGCGCCTTATATGCTGTGCCAGTGTACAAATGCATGGAGTAAGCATTCCTATTCTGGAAAAGAGCTGTGGGGCACAGAAAGGAGGGGCGGTACTGATGCAGAATGGAAATACAGCAAGCATTTCCCTCAATGAATAGATGAGCAGAAGTTTATGGATTGGATTAGTTATGTCCTGCACATTATCCATATATTAAAGTTTTGGTCCTTAGTCTGTGCCATTATTGAATGGTGAATCCTTTAAGAGACGATGCCTAGTGGGAGATCGTCCAGCCACTGTGGACATGCCTTGGAAGGAGACACTGAAACCCCAATCTTTTGTTCTCTGCCTACCACAATGTGTTGCATGCTTTACCACTCATTCTTATCATATTTTTTAGTCTCTTTGTAGGTTCTAAAAAGCCAGAGTCAGCTTAAAGTCAACCGAAAACCGTGGATCCATGAACTCTATGAAACCTGTCTTCTTTTTAAATTGATTATCTGAGGTATTTTGTTACTAAGAACCTGACTAACAGCTATGCAAATGGAACCAAATAATACGAAGTCTTTTGAAGCTGACTTCTTTCATTTAGCAAAAACCATTTAGGATTTTTTTTTATGTTGTTGCATGAATCAGCAGGTTTGTTTTTCTAATTTGTAAGTTTTCTATTTGTTAACTAATATTTAAGTCCATGGACCTATCTTAGAATTTTTAACCGGTCTTCAGCTGTATTATGCTTATATGACTTCCAGTTTGGAAACATTATGAACAAAGCTATTATAAACATTCTTTACTGAGATTTTTGGTCATCATAGATTTTCAATTCATCTTAGTAGATACCTAGAAGTGGTATTTCTGGGTCATATTAGAAATCGTTGAGCTATTTCCTGAAGTGACCATGTCACTTGTATGTTCATCAACAACGAATGTGAATTCCTGTGGCTCTGTGTTCTCACTAGTATTAATGACCATTTAAAAATTGTATCTATTTTAGGTGTCTGGCAATACCTCTTTGAAGCTGTAATTTATCTGTATTAATGACTATTGTTAATGAGCATTTTTTTAGACACTTTATATTTTTAATATTTTTTTCTTTTTTGTTCCATGCTTTCTTTTTTAACATTTTATTTTTACATATTTTTAATGTTGTGTACATGAATATAGTGACTTTATAATATTTTCAATCTTTAGTACAAATCCCATTCCCCCTCCTTTTCCCCTTGCAACTCTTTATCTCCCTTGCCAGACTCTCTCCTATTTTCAAGTCTTTTCACTTATGCAGACCACCGTGTTTCATCTAGTCTGTGATAACTTAAGCCTGACCTGGTTTATGCTCCAGCAAGCAGCCTAGATAAGTGGATATACCATTGAGGGAAGCATCCTCCTTTATATCCCCATCAGCATTAGTCCTCATCAGTCTCTCAGAGAAGTGTGGGTCTTCTTGGCATCTTTCTGGTGTTTTGGTAAGATGTTGGTAAGACAGTTCTCATGTAATTCTTGTGTAAGTATACATATCTGCTGTGAAATCTTGCATATAATGACTATATCATGTCCAGGAGATAAGGCATGGTCCACCACCTTTCCACTTCAGGCTCTTACAAACTTGCTGCCCCCATCTTCTGCGATGTTTTCTGAGTCTTGGGGTAGAAATAGGTGAGGTTTATATGTCCTGTTTGGGGACAAGCAGTCTGCAGAACTATTTTTTGCATTTTTGGCAAGTCATGCTTTTCAGTAATAAATACCTTCTGTTGTAGAAGGTTTCTAGTTGAGTGCTGAGTACTCTTCCAATCTATGGGTATAATAACAGGTATTTACAGTGTACTTCAGTGTACTTTCTTTCTAGCTAATGATTGATAATCTATTCTTCCCTTATGACCTATGTCTTTCCTTTTCATAGGTTCTTGTTCTAGTTTATAGTAACAGGAATGTGTTCCATTCTGACAAGTGGGCCTTCAATCCAATCAGAAAGCTGTTGCTCCTATTACACTGGTGGCTACCTGTTGCCATGGTGATTTTTATTGTAACTTGCATATTTCATAGGTTGATGAATGAGATCTTTGATAATTTCTCCACCAGTAGCATCTATAGTACTCTTTGGTACTGTGTAAGCTATCCCACAAGGAGGAAACTGCCAAGCCAGTTTCAGTTGGTGTTTTGTGTCCATGTCATGTGATCCATATGTGTTGTGTCTGCAGTAATATGGTCTTACTGTCAGTTTTTTTGAAGGGAGGCCAAGAGAAAATGACAAAAATCTCTACGATTTGGGGCCTTTGAGACCTTTCTAACCAACAACTTACAAGGAAGTGTCTCATTTCTGCTACTTCTAGTATAAATTGTCATTAAGTTCTAAGTGGAACAATTCGGGACATTTTTTTTGTTTTGTTTTGCTCTATTTCTTCTCTCTATGCTCCTCTGTATCAGGACTATCCATTCTTGCTCCTTTTAAAAAGGAAATTTTTTGGACATATTATTAACATAGAAGGTTCCTATCTGGTTTCATCCTACAGTCTTCAAGTTTGTCTTTAAGTCCCTCAGTCCCTCCTATATCTTATACTCTCATCCCCCACCTTAGGTATTTTTTCCCATTATTTCCTTCCTCATCCTACCTGCCACAATATCCTCTATCTCCCCTTTGTCAGGATTTAAAATGTGTCCCCCACAGTCTCATGTGTTTGGGAAGGTCCTGACACCTTTAGGAGTCATGGGGTAGGCTTTGAGATGGATTAATCCCACCCTACTTCCAGGAGAAGTCTGTTCTTATAGCTGATAGTAGTCTAGCAACCCTTAGCCTCCAGGTGGGTGTGACATAACTTGTTTCCAGCTTCTGCCACCAGCCATTCTGCTTCTGCCATGAAAGGCTGTATCTCCCCTCTGGAATTGTAAGCTGAATTTAAATCTCCCTTTCTCCCCTTAGTAACAACCAGAACACCCTCCAAAGGTTTCATCCTAACAGTCCCTTCCTATCTTCCCACTTGTTGATCCCTTTCTAATTTTCTGACTCTTACAGTAATTTTGAGCCAAATACTTCAATCAGCAGATCAATTGTAGCGTCCACATATAAAAAAGAACAGGTGGTATTTGTTTTTCTGTGTCTGAGATACCTCTCTCAATAGTATATTTTCCAGTTCCATCCATTTACCAGCAAATTCAATAACTTCATCCTTAGTGATGGCTGAATAGCATTCCATTGTGTATATATAGCACATTTTCATTACCTTGATGGGCATATTGACTGATTCTATTCTCTTGCTATTGTGAATAGAGCTGCAATGAATATGGATGAAGAAGTGTCTTTGCAATAAGATGTAGAGTCTTTTGAGACTATTCCTAGAAGTGGTTATAACTGGGTCATATGGTAGTTCCATTTTTAACTTTCTGAGGAACCTCCACACTGATCTCCAAAGTGCTAGTTTATATTGCCACCAATAATGAATAAATGTTCCCTTTTCTCCATATCCTCACAGCATTCTCTGTTGTTTGTGTTCTTGATCTTTGCCATTTTGACTGGGGTAAGATGGTATGGCACGGTAGTTTTAATTTCTCTGATAACCAGGGAAGTTGAGCATCTTTTAAGATATTTGTTTGACACCAAGGAAACTAATGACCCAATTAAAAAATGGGCCCTGGAACTTAAAAGAAACTTTACCAGGGATGAAATTAAAATGTCTAACAAATATCTTAAAAAATGCTCCACTTCCTTAGCCATCAGGGAAATGTAAATCAAAACTTCCCTGAGATATCATCTCACCCCGGTCAGGATGGCAAAAATCCACAATACAAACAACAACAAATGCTGGAGAGGATGTGGAGAGAGGGGAACTCTCCTACATTGCTGGTGGGAATGCAGGCTCATACAACTACTCTGGCGAGCCGTCTGGAGATTCTTAAAGAGATTAAAGATTAAAATGCCATATGACCCTGCGATTCCACTTCTGGGAATAACCCCACATACAGCAAAAATTCACCTCGATAGCACAAGCACGACCATGTTCATAGCAGCACTGTTTACAATAGCAAAGTCATGGAATCAACCCAAATGTCCAACAGTTGACGAGTGGATAAGGAAACTGTGGTACATCTATCTATACAATGGAGTACTACTCAGCCATCAAAAATGATGAATTACTGGAATTTGCTGGGAAATGGATGTCATTAGAAACAATTATATTAAGTGAAGTATCCCAGACCCAGAAAACTAAGTGCCGTATGTACTCCCTAATAGGTGGCTCCTAGTACCAAACCCACCCAGCCCACCTAGAGACACTCAAAGATAAATCTCTGTAATACCTACAGTAATTGCAAGGATTATGAACAGGAGGGATGGGGTAGGAGGGCCACACCAGAAACAAAGGAGAGAGGAGACCATGTTACAGCAGAGAAAATAGGCCTCCATCAAGGACTGCAAGTAAGTAATGAGACATCTGGTTAAGTTCACAGACTTTGGTTCCTGATCATTTACTACTGAGGGGGTATGATCTCACCAGAAGGGGAGGGCATATAGTCTGGCAGATAAAAAGTAACCATTTTGCAAATGGGTGATTGACCCCTCCCTCACTGTGGTTTCCTACTTCTATTACATCTACCTTTGAATGTGCTCTTATAACAAGACCCCAGTTTAACAGTTTTTTTGTCTCTGGCCAGGGGGTGACATACAATGCCCATCAGGATGGAGTGAAGGGCATTGCAGGAGCAGCAAAACTGCAAAAGAAAATCAACAAACCATAATCCAGAACTTCAGAGACTCTATATTAGAGATTAGGCCAGCCTAATCTCTCCCCATCCGGAAGCTCAGGGAAATTTGCGGAAGAGGGAGCAGTAAGATTGTAAGAGCACAAGGATGGGAGGAGCAATGATATGCAAGATACTCCACACAGGTTAGGGCCGAAGCAATCATAAGTGGACTTTGCATGCTCATGCAATGTTCAACACACTATTGACCCCACAAAGTCTAGCATTTGCTAAAGGCACCAAGATCCTTAGAGGCAAGGGATTGACAGCCACAGTAGTGTTCCTATGCTTAAGGGGAACACAGGAAAGGGTTCAGGGAAATGCCACTGGGTCCTTGTACGTCATCGGAGAGGAGGGCCCAGAGGAGAGTCTGGCATGCAGATTAAAGGATTCTCGAGGGATTGGGGGAGACACTGGGGGATGGGGAGGGAGGGGTAAGGGGAGGGGAAGCAGGGGGATGGGGGGAGGAGGAGGGAGGGAGGGAACTGGTGTACCTACTAAGTTTGTATGAGCAGAAATAATAATAATAAAAAAAGATATTTGTTTGACATTTCAATTACTTTTTATGTGAAGTCCCTGTTTAGTTCCACAGCACACTTTTTAATTGGTATGTTTGCTATCTTGGTGTTTAGTTTTTTGAGTTTTTTGTATACTCTGGAGGTCAATCTTCATCAGATTCATAGCTAGTAAAGATTTTCTCCCATTATCTGGGTTTTCTTTTTGCACAGTTAGCAGCTTCTTTTGCAGAAAAGAATCTTTTAATTTCATGAAGTTCCACTTGTTGATTATTCATCTTAGTTTCTGGGTATTTGGGGTTCTGTTTAGAAAATCTTTATCTAGGCCTATCAATTGAAGTATACTACTTATTCTTTTTTTTAACTGTTTCAGGAGTTAGGGTTCAGCATTAAGGTCTCTGATCCATTTGGAGTTGATTTGTGTGTAAGGAGAGAGGCAGCAGTCAATTTTCAGCCTTCTATATGTAGATGTCTGATTTCCCAACACCATTCAGGCTCTCTTTTTCCCATAGTGTATGTTTGATACCTCTGTTAAATATCAAGGAGCTGTATATATATGAGAGCTTATATCTAGATCCTGTGTTCTAATTCATTGGTCAATGTATCTATTTTTGTGTTAGTACCGTGCTGTGTTTATTACTATAACTCTGAAGTATGGTTTGAATGATACCTCCAGTAGTGTTTTTATTGCTCAAGATTGTTTCGGCTAATCAGTGTCTTTTGTTCTTCCATGTGAATTTTGAGGTGTTTTTTCCTAGTTCTAAAGAACTGCATTGGAATTCTGATTTGGATTGCATTGAATCTGTATATTGCCTTTGTAGGATGGTCATTTTTCACAATTATTAGTTCTACTGATCCATGAGCATGCAAGTCTTTCTACTTTCTATTTTCCTCTTTAATTTATTTCAGCAGTTTTTTGTAGTTTTCATTGTATAGATCTTGTATTTCTTGATTAAGTTTATTCCAAGGTATTTAACTTTTTTGAGGTGATGGTGAATGGGATTTATTCCCTCATTTCTTTCACAACTTGTTTTTCTCTGGTATATAAGAAGGCTGCTGATTTTTGTGTGTTGATTATGTAGCCTGCCACTTCACTGAAAGTATTTATTAATTCAAGTAGTTTCTTGGTTGAATATATAGATGTCTTAAGTATAGAATCATATTATTAGCAAATAGGAATTCTGTATTCCTTTTATTTCCCTCTCTTGCCTTATTGCTCTGGCTAGGACTTCAAGCACAATGTTGAACAATAGTGGTGACAATGGACAACCTTGTCTCATTCCTGATCTAAGTGGGAAGGCTTCAAGCTTTTCTCTAGAATGATGTTTGCCTTAGGTTTGTCATACATAGCCTTTGTTATGTTGTGATGTGTCCCTTGCATTCTTGCTTCCTCCAAAGCTTTTATCATGAAGGGATGTTGAATTTTGTCAAAGGACTTTTTGCATATATTGAGAGAATCATATGATTTTTGTTTTTTGTCTGTTAATATGAGGAATCATATTTATTGATTTATGTATGTTAAACAACCCTTGCATTCCTGGAATGAACCCAATGTGATCATGATTATGATTTTTTGAATATGTTCTTGAATTGGGTTTGTATAAATTTTACTGAGGATTTTTGCATCTATTGTTCATTAGTGAGATTGGCCTATAATTCTCTTTCTTTGATATACCTTTGTTTCGTTTTGGAATCAGTGATACTGGCTTCGTAGAAAGAGTTCGGGAGTATTCCTTCTTTATTTTTAATTTCATGAAATAATTGAGGTGTAGTGGTGCTTTTTCTTTTGTGAAAGTCTGGTAGAATTCTGCGCTGAGTTCATCGTGTCTTGGACTTATTTTTAATTGGAGGAATTGTAATTACTAATTGAATTTCATCACTTGTTATTTGTTTAAATATCTGTTGTTAATGGT
The DNA here is from genome assembly GCA_023101885.1 of Typhlomys cinereus. Classification (NCBI taxonomy): domain Eukaryota; kingdom Metazoa; phylum Chordata; class Mammalia; order Rodentia; family Platacanthomyidae; genus Typhlomys; species Typhlomys cinereus. The sequence goes on from JALPQD010000124.1 coordinate 4,257,223, forward strand.
TTAAAATATCTGTTTCATCTTGAGTCAATTTTGATAAGTCATTCATGTTTAGAAATTTATTTCCTTTAGATTACTCAATTTAAAGAAATATAAACTTGTAAAGCATGTCTTATGTTCTCTTGATTTCTCCAGTATCTGTTGTGATTTCTCTCTTTTCATTTCTGATTTTATTGATTTTAGTGTTCTTTCATCTTCTTTTGGATAGTGTGGCTAGGGATTTGTCAACTTTGTTTATCTTTGCAAAAAAAAACCAGCTTTGGTTCACTGATTTTTAATTTTTTTATTTGTGTGTGTGTGTGTGTGTGTGTGTGTGTGTGTGTGTGTGTGTGTATGTGTATCAGAGGGCACTGTATGTCCCTGTGGAGGACCAAGGGTGATTTTGGGAATCATCCTGGATTGCTTCTACCTCCTTGCTTGGCTCTGGGATTTTCCAGGCTCCAACTACCAGGGCCAAAAGTGCAGGCAGGTGCCATTTCTGCCTGGTGTTTTTACATGGTACCTGGGATCTGTTTGTAGATCATTTTGGATTTTCTTCAAGGTTTCTAGATCTATTTTCAGGTTCTCTACTTTCATTCTAATTGCGTTTTGTTTATTTGTGTTTTCTTTCTGAGTTTGTTGTATTCTTCTTCAAATTTGTTAGTTGCTTATGTATGTTCTCTTAGAGCTGTTTGAATATATTTACAATCCATCTTTGGAACTTATTGTCCTGATTATTGTTCTCTTGGGGACCTTTCAATGGACTATCCTGTGTTGGAGCTGAGGCCTTGGGAATGGTGATCTTGAGAGGAGATATGTTTTCTTGGCTTATTTTTTCTCCTAATTTTCCAGTGTGATGTTGACATCTGGAATTAGGTTGCTGCTTATTTTCTTTGATTGTTATTTTGTTTGTGTCTATTACATGAGTTAGGATTTCTATTTGTTTATACTGCTTTCAGGATGGGTAAATGTTAATTATGTTCTATCTGAAGTCCCTGTGTACTGATTCTTTAGTGGGATCGTTGTCTTCTATCGGGAATGCTATTTTGCAGCACTTAGATGATGTTTGTTGCATCTATGTTTTGCTTTGTGTTATTTATTGAATGTTTGTATGTTCACTCAAGACAATCATAGTGGTTCCAGTGTACTTTGGCTGTAGAAATGTGTTGATGCTTCTCAAGTGAGTTTACTGAAGTGACTATTATGCTGTCTTCAAGTGGTCTTTTCTCTCTTTATTCTTGTAGTTTGGTGTTACATGGGATCTTCTGCTTGGACTTATTTTCTCAGTGTGCGTGATTATCGGGGGAGACCGGGTTGGGGAGGAGAGCAGATTATTGGCGAATGGTCAGGGCAAAAGGAAGGTAAGCAGAGTTTGGGATCTCACCTCCTGACAGGCTGAGGGCAGCCTCACCTGAGCTGTGGGGATAAAGCAATAGAGCAAACTTTATCTTTCTGTAAGAAAATAAACTTAGCTTTTTAAGGAAAATTTGTTTTCTTGTGTGTTTGTTTTTCCCTGTCAGAACTGGGGATTGAATATAGGGTCTGTTGAGAACAAATAATCACTTTTTCATTAAGTACAGATTCAACCTTATGTTATCTGGTTAAAGTGTGTGTTTGTGTGCATGTGTGCAGATGTCACCATTCACATGTGTCACAGCATGTGCATAGAGGTCATAAGACAATATTCAGGAGTCATTTCTCTCCTTCCCTCTTGTAAGGCTTCAGAAATCTAGCTTAGATCATTAGATTTGTGACATTACCATTGAGCCATTTTACTGCCCTGGTATTTTTTCCTTTCTGTTATTTTAAGCTTATTTACAGAAAGAGAGAGAGAAAGAAGGAGAAGAGAGGAGGAGGGAAGGGAGTTGAGGTAGGGAGGAGAAGGGAGGAGAGCACAGGTATGCCATACCACATAGTACAAGTGGAGGTCAGAGAACAACTTTTACAATTGGTTCTCTCCTTTCACCATGGAACTTCTGAACTCAGGTCACCAGGTTTGTAGGAAGGTGTCTTACACGTGGAGCTATCTCACCAGTCTGGGAATTATTTTTCTCACTGTTGTGTGCTTTAATGTTCTTTACATATATGGCTGTCTTTCTACTGTGTAACGAAAACCAGAGAGTAGGCAATGTATGATCAAAGAAATTTATTTCTCACATTTTTGGTGGATGTAAAGTCAAAAATCAAGGTGCTGGCACGCTGGGTGCCTGATGAGGGGACTGCTTCCCCAATGGTATCTTACTGCTTTGTGGTCTAGAGGGGTCAGTACTGTACCCTTATATGGCAGAAGAGCTAAAAGAACAAGACATTGCTTCCTTTAACATTGTGCTCTTTATAATGGGGAGAATCTCATTTCTGTTCATTTAACTGCCTTTCCTACCACCTTGGGAAATAGGTTTCAACATGAAGTATGCATATGACATCATTATGCAAGCCATAGTGATATTTTGCTTAGAAGTCCATGAGTCCATGATCAGATATGGATAAATACATTTCTCTTATCCAACAACTTGACTTTCATGCATATTGCATAATAAAACTTCCTTTCTGGGCTTAAAAGATTCTGATTATTAATTTTTCTTTTATGGATCATACTCTGAGAACTAAACTGAAGGCCTAACGGATTTTTCTCTTGAATTCATTAGGTTCTCAAGTTTTAACATTATGTCAGTGATCTATTTTTAGCTTTATATAAGGTATGAAGTGTGTCAAGGTTCTTTTTCTGTGCTTGGATGCCCAATTGTTTCAGCATTTGTTGAAAAGATAAAATTTTTTGCACTGAATTTTCTTTGTACTTTTGCCAAAACCCAACTCACTGCTTTTTAAATGGGTCTATTTCTGGATTCTTTATTCTGTTTCATTATATATCTGCCAGTGTCTTATGACCTATGCAACTATAGTTTTCATTTTCTGATTAATCTTTTGATCATGTAGAGTGAATCCTTCACTTTATTCTCCTTCTTTGGAATTGTCTTGGCTTCTCTAGTTCTTTTTTCATTTGACTTTTAGAAACAGTTTGTCTACCTTTTGAAAACTGTGTTGAAATTTTAATTTGTAATACATTGAGTTTATGCAACAACTGCAGAGAGTATGGATATATTAATATTAAAGTTGTGTATGAGTTGTCCCCTAAAAGTCTCACATGTTGAAGACAGTTTACTAACAATGGATGGTGCTATTTTGGGAGTTGCTGTATGTTTAGACTCTATGGTTGGAATTACTTTGGAAGCAGATCATATATGAGAACTGGAAGTTTCTGGGAGTCTCTCTCTCTTTCTCTCTCTTGTTCTCCATGGGTTGAGTAGCCTATGAGCTCCCATATGCTGCTCTGTTTCTCCATGGGTCTAGAATCAACATAGTCAACGATATGGACTAAAACCTCAAAAATTATGACTCAAAATTAACCCTACTCCCTTAAGTTGTTATATCAGGTATTTTGTCACAGAGATGCAAAAACTGACTAACACATTTAATAAACTGAGTGTGTTACAGCTGTGCAAGGCCAGGCCAGCTCCTGCTTCTGGGTTGGGCACATTTCCTGCCTCTCCAGCCCTTCCCTGTTCCTTACAAATTTTGACATGTTATGTTTTTGCTTCATTTTGTTCAAAATACTCTCTAATTTTTGTCTCAAACCTCCTCTTAGACTTACATATTACTTAAAAGTGTATTTTAACTTGTAAATGTTTGGAATTTTTCTCAGTTTCTTTACTAACCTTCAGCTTGAATCTCTTATGTTCTAATAGGATGAATTAATATGTTTTCTATATTTTCAAAATATTAGGTTGATTTATGGCCCATAAATTTGTTACTTCATGAACTATTGGAAGAATGTGGGTTTTGTGCTGGTGAGTAAGTAGACGGGCTAGGTCAGGCTGATTAATAGTTTGTTTTGATCATTGGTGCACTTGTGACTTTTCTGTCCATTTGTTTTGCCAATTACTGAAAGAGAGGTTTGGATTTCTCCAAGTGGTTACTGTTGGGTTATCCCTTTCTCCTTTCAAACTTATTATCCTTTTTTATTTTGAAGCTCAATTGTTTGATGAACATGAATTTAGGATTATTCTTAGAGCATTTTAATGGAAAATTGATATCTATGTCATTAATTTTCTGACTATTTTGATTGTATTCTTTGTTCTATAGTCTGCTTTGATAGCTTTCTGAACTAGTTTCGTCACCTTTTATTCTTTTGCTTAGTGTTTGCAGCTATATAGGTCTTCATTTTTCCCCTTCTAGCTTATTTATACCTTAATATTTAAATATTTAAATTATTATAGACAGTGTATAGGTGATTTTTGTTTTTCCCCAATATACCAACCTTTCTTCAAATTCATTCTTCAGTCATACTTAAAGTTATTACTGTTTGGTTTAGATTAAAATTTACCATATTTCTGCCTGCATTCTGCTTGCCATCCTCACTTGTTATATATTTTTCTTTTAAAATACATTTCTTGGGTATATTTAAGCATTTTTATTAGTCTACTTTAATTTTGCTATTGATGTTATGCTCTATTACAACATTGAAACATATTAAATAATCATTTATATAATTTTTATAAAGCTTAAAATATTTTTATTTTTATGTGTGTCTCTCTGTTGTGTGTATGTCTCTGTGTGTGTCTGTGTGGATCAGAGGGCAGGCACTGAATGTGCCTGTAGAGGCCCAATGATGACTTCAAGGGATCACCTCATTTTGTATTACCTCCTCCTTGCTTGGTTCTGGAGTTTCTCAGATTCTGCCTTCCCGGATCAGAAGTACAGGTTGCCACCATTTCCGCTTGGCATTTTTGTGTGGGATCTGGTATCCAAACTCAGGATCTTCTGTTTGTGTGCCAGAGGCTTAACCCCTGAGCCATCTTTCCAGATCTAAATCATTTATGTTTTAAATAAAATGAATCTGTCTTCAAATACCATTCACTGTTGTATAAGAAATTCATATTAGTATCTTTTCAATTTTTCTCTGCTATGCTTCATGCTAACCTTGTATATATTTTACTATAATGCATAATTGCTACAATTTAGAAAAATCAACTATCTTTTTGAGCAATTAAAATAAGAGAAAGTCAACCTTAAGTTGCAATTTTATGATCTGAATTCCCATTATGCCTTCTAGTTTTTTACCTGTAGTATAGTCCTTTGGCTGAAGTATTTCTTTAGGCATTTTTGATAGAGCTAACCTGCTGCCAGGGATGTTGGACTTCTGCCAGTCTCTACTCTGTACCTTCAAGCTCTCTGCCCCACACAGAGCCTTGCAAATCTCAATCTGCAATTTCTGTAACAAGGCTATGGCCTACTATACGCTCATGGTGAATCTATAAATCCAGTGACTATATTTCCTAATTTTTGTATTTATTACAAAAATTACAAAAAATTTACAAAAAATTACAGTGTTGAGGTTTTACAATACTGGAGTTTGAAAGTTGATAATAAAGGGAATTCTTTGATAAAATGGCCTGCGTTTGGCTCTAAAAGGAAGCTATCACATTAAGGTCCTGACAGACATCTTTTCTGACTTTTCCTTCACAGAATGTTCATCAGGTGTTAAGAACATGTGCAAATCACTTATTCCTGTGCTATTCTCCCTCCCACATACTGAACAAGATTCAGGTCTTGCCATTTTCTTAAGTGTTGATTTAATCAATGATGATTCTGCTTTTCTTACATTTGCCCTTTCAGAATGAGTTTTAATTACTTAGGAAAACATATTTGTACTCTTGATACTGGTGTTTCATGTAACTATCACACCTCATTTTAAAAATTTTAGTCTTTCACATCTCCTTTCTCTTCTATTCTAGCTTTCTATCACTTTGACAAAATATCTGAGTTGACCAATGTAGTAGAAGGAAAGGTTTATTTTAGCTCACACTTTGAAGGTTTTAATCCATGTTCAGTTGGCTTAGTTCATTTAGTCCTATTTGAAAACTGATACTTCCCAACACAGTGGGAGTATTCAATTGAGAAAGCTACTCATTGACTGATGGTTGGAGAAAGAGAAATAAAGAGAAGAGAGAGGAAAAGCAGGAAGATAGATTGATAGAGAGAGAGAGAGAAAGAAAGAGAGAGAGGGATCCAGACCCCAGTATGCTTTTCAAGGGCATGACCCGATACCATGACCCCATGACCTCATACCATAATTGCATGAGTCTTTGGGGGACACTTAAGATTGAGACCACAGTGACCTCCCTCAATCCCAGAAGGCTTATGTCTACTCACACAACTTAGAACTGCAACTCAGATGATTAAGTCATGACTATTAACTCTCAATAAAGACTTCTGTTTGGTTGTGTGATAAAAATTTTCTGTTGGAGTTGGAGACAAGGCATTTAAATTCATAGACCCACTGCTTCTTAAAGGGAATAGGAGGTGTGGGCCTGCCCTCCAAAGCCTGCCCATCTGTTGTAGGCTCTCCCCCACTCCACCACCCCATCCTGTACCCTGGATTGCCCATGTGACAGCAACAGCCCCTTCCCTTCCCTTTTTTCCACCTCCCTCCCCCACCACTAATCACACACATACAGGAAGTAAGTCGAAGCAGAATATCTCATATAGCACCAAAATTCAGAGAATAGAGTGAAAAGGCCTCCATAAAACAACAGAACAGAATCTCAGACCCATCTGAGAAGCAAGAGAGCACTACAGTCACTACATTTATTCTTTATTTTTTGCACACTAATGCCCTGTTACCTGACACAAAGACATACCTAGACACTATTATTATCTCAGTGCTGAAAAATAGCATCCGGAGTGACTTCAAATAAAACTACAATCAACATCTATTCATCCTAAAAATGCTAACATCTTGGAGGAGAAACAGAAGCATAAGAATATAAGAAAACATGTCCCCCCCTTAATATCACCAAAGATAAGGCTTCAGATCCCAAAATGGATAGTCCATTGGAAGGTATCCAAGAGAACAATAACCAAGACAGTGAATTTCAAAGATCAATTATAAATTTGTTCAAAGAGCTCTGAAAGGACATAGATAAACACCTAAACACATTTCAAGAGGAACATAGCAAACTCAGGAAAGAAAACCAAGGAAATACAAGCAAACAAGAAACAACTGGAATGAAAGGAGAGAACCTGAATACAGATCTTGAAACACTGAAAAAACCCAAGGTGATCCGCAGACAGACAGAAACATTGAGAAAAACCCAGAAAAACTGGAACAAAAAATCTAAACAGTGTAACAAAAAACTCAAGAGACTCTCAAAAAAGAAACTGATCATGTAGAAGACAGTCTCAGAACTGGAAGATAAGATAGAATAGGTTCAAAAGTCAATGAGAGAAACTGATACAGGAACTCTGGGACAGCATCAAAAGGCCTAACATACGGATCATGGTCATACTAGAAGTAGGTACACAAAAGGAAGATACACTATGTATAAATCAATGAGATAATAGAGGCAAATTTTCCTGACCTAAAAAAAGAGGTACCCATCCTGATTCAAGAGGCATACAGAACACCAAATACTCAGGACAAAAAAAGAAACACATTGATACATATGATAGGCCATACACAAAACATACACAATAAAGACAAGATTTCAAGAGCTTCAAGACAAAAGGAACAAGTCACATTTAGAGGTAAGCCCATCAAAATAATAAATGACATTTCAGTACAAATGGTAAAAGCCAGAAGGGCCAGGACAGACAAAATATAAGTTCTGAATGAATACAAATGCCAATCCAGATTATTATATCCAGCAAAACTGTCAGTCATAACAGAAAATGAAAGAAAGCTATTACATCACAAAAACAAACTAAAGGACTATATGCTCACTAAAGCAGGGTTACAGAGAATACTGGAAAAAACACGAAAGATGGAAAACAAGGATAAACACATCAAAGAAGCTAAAGGGAATAAACAATATCAGCAAAGAGTTGAATGAGGGTCTAAAATAGGCAAGCACTACAAAATCATCAAAATGTCAGGAACCATTAAACACCTTTTAGTAATAACTTTAAATGTCAATGGGCTCAACTCTCCAACTTAAAACTTGGATCAAACATCATAACTCATCTCTGTCTCTAAGAGACACATTTCACCTCTCAAAAAACAAACTGATCATGTAGAAGACAGTCTCAGAACTGGAAGATAAGATAGAATAGGTTCTCAGGGTAAAAGAATAGTCAAAAGTACTCCAAACAAATGGGAAAAGGAAACAGCAGGAGTTGCCATTCTAATATCGACAAAATAGACTTCAGACTAAAGCAACCCTTACAAGATACAAACAGATACTCCATTTTAGTAGAGAGAAAATTCCAGCAAGAAGATCTTACAATTTTAAACATATGTGCACCAAACATGGAAGCACCTAAATTCATCAAACGAATACTACAGGAAACAAAACAACTATTCAACTCTAACAGAGTAGTAGTAGGAGACTTCAATACCTGACTGATGCCATTGAACAGGTCAATGGGCTAAAAGCTAAACAGAGACACATTGGAGTTAAATGAAGCTATAAATCAAATGGACCTTACAGATATCTACAGAACATTTCATCCAAACATGAAAGGATGCACATTCTACTCAGCAGCTCATGGAACATTCTCAAAAATAGACCACATACTAGGATGTAATCAAACCTCTCTCTCTATATATAGAAAAATTGAAATCATTCACTGCATACTATCTGACCATCATGGACTAGAGGTAGATATGTACAACAAAGGAAAGAATAGAAACCAAACAAACTCATGCAAACTAAATAGCACATTTTTGAACGAGGAAAGGGTCAAAAATGAAATAAAACAGGAAATCAAAAACTTCCTTGAAGCCAATGAAAATGAAGACACAACCTACCAAAACCTAAGGGACAACCTGAAAGCAGTACTAAGAGGAAAGTTTATAGCACGAACTACCTATATCACAAAAAAGGAAAGATCCTGAGTAAATGGCTTAATGTTACACCTGAAAGCCTTAGAAAACAAGGAAGAAATCAATCCCAAAAGTAGCACATAAGAAGAAATATCTAAGGTCTGTGCAGAAATCAATGAATTGGAACTGAAAAAAAAAAAAACCAAAATATCAATGAAAGAAAGAGCTGGTTTTTTGAAAAGATAAACAAGACTGACAAGTCCCTAGCTTCACTAACCAAAAGAAGAGACAACACTCAACTCCACAAAAAGGGAGAAATTACAACAGATACTGGAGAAGTCCAGAGAATCATAAGGACATATGTTAAAAAATTATATTCCCTTAAATTGGACAATCTAAAGGAAATGGATGAATTACTAAACACGTACGTATGACCCACCAAAATTGACCCCAGATAAAATAGGTATATTAAACAAGAGATGAAACAGTGATTATAATTCTCCCAACTAAGAAAAGCCTAGGACCAGATCAATTCAGTGCAGAATTCTACTAGGCATTCAGAGGAGAACTATAATCATTACTTCTCAAATTATTGCATAAAACAGAGAAAGAAGGAGTATTCCCAAACTCCTTCCATAAATCATTATAATTCTGATCCCAAAGCCAAACAAAGACACATCGAAGAGAGTTATAGGCCAATCTCACTAACGAACACAAATGCAAAAATCTGCAATCAAACACTAGCAAACCAAATTCACAAACATACCCAAAGGATCATCATGATCAAGTCTGGTTCATACCTGGAATGCAAGGATGGTTTAATATATGTAAATCAATAAATGTGATTCATTATATTAACAGACTCAAAAACCAAAATCATATGATCCTCTCAATTGATGCAGGAAAGTTATTTGACAAAATCCAACAACCCTTCATGATAAAAGTTTTGGTGAAAACAGGAATGGAGGGGACTTACCTCAACTTGATAAAGGCTATATATGACAAGCTAAAGCAAGCATCATCCTGAATAGGGAAAAAAACTTGAAGCATTGCAACTTACATCTGGAACAACACAAAGCTGTGCACTGTCATCACTCCTGCTCAATATTGTACTTGAAGTCCTTGCTAGAGTAATAAAGCAAAAGAAGAAAATAAAAGGGATATGGATAGGTAAGGAGGAAGTACAAGTATCCCTATTTACAGATGATATGATTTAATACTTGAGAGATCCACATGAGTTCACCAAGAAACTACTCAGAACAAAACAAAACAAAACAAAACAAAACAAAACAAAACAAAACAAAACAAAACAAGCCTTGAGCTGATCCACTTATAACCCAGGGGCACAAAATACGAGAAGTAACAGGAATGTGGCACTTCCTGATAAAATGTTGGTCAGAGAGGTCCTAAAGTCCCCTAAACATTATAGACTTTTGTCATTGCTCTTGGTTGCTCTCTGAAAACTGTCAGTAAGACCCATTACTGAAGATGCAACACAAAATGGATTATAGAACATGGGCAAAATATATCTAGTCTGAGGACTTCCTCCTCGCTGTATAGCTTACGCAGTACCAAGGAATACTGTAGTAGCTGCTGGGGGAGAGAAATAATCACAAGCCCCATCAACGGCATAAAATCTGTAAGTTGCAATAAACATCACCATGGCAACAGGTGACCCACAGTGAAATATTGGCATGAGCACCAAGGAGACAATCAACATCTTTCTGATTGGATTTTAGACCTGCTTGTCAGAGTAGTACCCATCCCTGTTGCTATAAACTAGAACAAGAACCTAAAAAAGGGAAAGGAAATAAATAGTAGAGAAGATACCAATAAACCAAGTAAGGAATACAGTACATCAAACTTCTGTAGGCGGCTGTTATTATATCATAGAATAGGAACTCACAGTGGAAACCTTTGGGTCTAAAGCTGGATGAGTGAAGGGAGATGCACATATCAGTGGGGGCCTGAAGAGAGGCCTGAGCCCCCATGGGAGTAAACAAGCCAGAGTGAACCCGGAAGTCCATAGAAGCAAACAGGCAGAAGAGTGTGACGAAGTGGGAGGGAAAGGTGAAGAAAGGGGAAGAGATGGTAGGGAGGGCGGAGGAAGGGAAGCTGAAATGAAACTCAGTATACTTGTAAAAGTAGAAAAAATAAGTGAAGATGAGAAAAAAATCTGAAAAAAAAGAGAAGAGAAAAAATGAAAAAGGAAAAGTGGATTTATTGACAGTGTGTTGAAGGGGAGAAGAAAAACTCCTAGTTTCTCTATACTATTCTGTTGAAGTGCATAGAAAAGATTAAACAAAAGCCAATATACATTTGGCATATGCTAATTTAAGTCATCAGGACTATGTGAGGTCTCTTCCTGGGGAGGAATTCCTTCCTCTGATTGACACCAAGGTTTCAGCTTTCCCCTAGTATAGGATTTCTGAAGAAATTTTAATTTTTTGGAGTCCATTTTTTTTCAGTCAGATAGCTGAAGGGAAGTCCCATCTGGTCAGGACACCAAGACTTCTAAGATCATGAGGAGCTGCCTTCGCTCTGCTTCCCTGTAGCTACCCATTTTAAGTTAAAGATTTCTTCCCTCTCTTTCTCTCTCTCTTCCTGACTTCCTTTTTCTTTTTCAAGCTGCTCTTAAACTTGCAGTGTAGCTGAGGATGACCTTGATCTTCTAATCTTCCTGCTTCTACCTGCCAAGTGCTGAGATCACTTGCAAACGCTGCTACTCCCAGCAAGATCTATGAAATGGAATTTCCAACTCAAGAGCAGAAAATAAAGAAAGGGAATTTTTATTTGAAACATTAGGAAGGTGGAAAGATAAACATTTCTTTGTTCACGTAGCTCATTAATTTTTTTTGATCATTAATCAAAAAAGATGCAGTATTACATTTATTGATTCACAGGCAAATAAAAGGAATAAGGACAGTTTGATTTTGCTTAGAAACATTAGGAGAATAAAAAGTTCACTTTGTGGATTAAAAGAATCGTGGAAACACTAGTTTGCTAGTCCTTAGCTCAGCTCTCCAAGAGAGCCCTCCTTTTCCATTGCACAGGTGCAGTGTTGCACACGCACCACAAGGTGGAGCCTCCAAAGCAGGTGTTCTGGTTTTAATGAAGAACTGGAATTGAAGGAAGGAAGAATTTAAGGGATCCACAGCAGCAGTGTGCTGGGTGTATCTTAACCTAAGCAGACTTTCCTTGGACGCTCTCTCAATTAACAGTACCGTCGCACAGCAGGCGTACAAAGATTATTGATGCCTTCAGGTACTACCGTAAAGATTCTAAAAGTTTCCAACTAGTTTAAGTGGAAGGTGAACAGAAATACATAGGTTTATCTTTCTGATGATAAAGTTAATGGGGTTTTGGATGGGGCCAGAAGAGACCTGAATGTGCAAGTGAAACAATGAAACAGAGTCGCCATCTCTGATGATGGTCATAGATCGTCTCATTCAGCATGACACAGAATGTGTGCACAGCCGACAGACACACTGGTTGTTTCTTGTCCTGATAAGGAGGTTTTGTCAGAATGTCAGCTAATTTCATCACCAAGCACATGGCTTACTACAGTATCCAGCCCCTCCTCCACGGGCAGTTTTATCTTGTATGATTTCAGGTACCTGTGGTAAATTACCCTCCAAAAATATTAATGGACAATTCCAGAAAAAAAAAAACAGTGAAGAAATTTTTTTCTTTTAAATATAATTTTATTTATTTTATTTATTTAGGACAGAGAGAGAGAGAGAGAGAGAATGAGAAGGTGCACATATGCACTCCATGGCTTATGGGAAGAGGTCAAAGTCCAACTGTTGGAGGTCAGTTCACTCCTTTTTACCATGTAGGCTTCAGGTGCTTGAAGTAAAGTACCATTTTGCAAGCACACACTTTACTTGCTGCACTGTCTTGCCCACTCACATTAAGAAGGTTTAAAGTGGATACTGTGTTGAATAGTGAGATTAAATCTTGTTGCACTTTGTCCCACTGTATCCCACGTGGAATCACAGTCATCTCTTTGCCGACTGCTTCCATGTAGCATGCTTTGTTGCCCATTCACCATTCAGTATAGTCAATTATCAAATGATTGTCACCGGATCAGCGTTTGTGCTCAAGTAGCCATTATTGTTTAATAACAGCAAAGGTGGTGATGGTGCTGTCCATTTTGTTATATAGTTTGTTGTAATCGTTCTATTAACATGAGTTAGTGTGCTTTTTAATAAGTTAAGCTTCCCCTAAATATGTACGAATAAGAAAAAGCATAATACATATAGAATTTCCATCCCCATAAAGCTTGTTATGAGTTCCTGAGCTCTTTTGCTCAGCCTGAGCTAAAGAGCTATTTACTTTCTTAGGCTTCCTCCAGGATGGGATACTTCAATTTGTTAAACAATATCCTCCTTAGCTTGGACTGAGGCAAAGTCCAAGATGGCTTCAAGCAGGGCCCACAGGAAAATGCCATACAATGCAACAGATGCTGACTAAGGAAACCTTCTTGGTAAAGGAAACAGAACATCATGTTATAGTCCAGCATGACTCCTCATTTCATGGTCCACCTACCCTTTGAGCCAGTCTGAATTTCACAGGCTCTTCTGTTATGTAGAAAAATGCAAACTGTCAAGCTACTGGAAAGCATAAATCCAGATAGAAAACTACTGAAATCCCAAAGGCAGTCAAATGAGAACATTTCAGAGACACCGTCTTGCCCCTGTAGTCGGCAGGCCTGATGAGAGTCAAGGTCTTGGGCCTATCTGCGGTGAGTCTTCCCCGTTATTATTTAGTAACTATTGCATTTATTTCTGGAATATCCTACTTTGCTTGCTCCACCTCTGCCATGCTTTAATATAAAATGAAAAATGCAAGTTAAACTTGGGATTGGAGTCCTTGGAGAGTGATCGCTGCCCCAGGCCATGGGTGAATTAAACTCCTCTCTTCCATCCTAAGTGATATCTGAGGAATCATTTCAGAGAATTCCTGCAACACTGTCAACGTTAAGTTCTTAGTCTTAAGCATGTTAAATATCTCAAATGGAAACTCACATTAGCATAGCGACATGGCATACCTAGAGCCAGTGTGATTGAATGATTGCATACATCCTGCTGGGCCAGACTGCCTCAGTTTCCTTACTTGATGGATGATAACATAAGGGTCTGTCAAAGTGAATGCCAGACATTCAATGCAGTGAGGTATATACCACACGTCCTTGTGTTGCTACATGTTCTATATTAGGAAGCAAGTACTAGTGTGTTTGTCCATCTCATTTCTTTGAGGAATGTACTATTGCCTTCCTTTTTATTACTGATAAATGGAGAAGAGTTTCAACAAAGTTAAATAACTTCCTGGGGTCATACAGTTCCTAAGTGCTATTCCCAGGCTGGAAACTGTGGCTTCTCTGACTGTAAATTTCAAACAAATGCTTATTTATATAGCAGAAGGCCATCCCAGTTGGACTATGACAATGACTTTTAAACAATTTTTTTGCCAGAATTAAATTATAGTCATAAGACAAAAAATTGCATATATACATATCTGTGTATATATATGTAACAAAAACTTTGATGAAACAATACTGATACATCATATGTGAAAAATATTACATTATTTCAGTTCTTCTTTATTTTAGAAAGAGTTGGGAGCTGGGGTGGTTGTTTTAGTTAAGCCAGGCTGCTATAACAAAAATACCATAGATTTGCAGGCTTAAACAGCAAATTTTATTATTTCTTTAATTTCAGAAGTTTTAGGCCAATGCACTAGAACTAGGTGTCTGGTGAGGATTCACTTCTTGATTCAAGGATGACACTTTTTTTTACTATGTCCTCACTTGTAAAGGGATGAAGGAACTTTTTATAATTCATGACTCTAATGATGGTAGTCTCATCTTTATGGTCAAATCACCTTCTAAGTTCCCATTTCTTGATATTATCACATTTAGATATGTTATAATGGTCAAAATGTCTGCATATAATTGGTGAGATTGACAAACTTTCTATTCATAAGAATGACCCACTAAATCAATTTCATGACCTAGGATGGACTATAACTCACAACTTATAGGTAAGTACATGTTGAATATCTCTTACCCCAAATACTTTGGATGAAAGTGTTTGTGATCTTTATTTGTTTTATTTCCAATATTTGTTTATACACAGTAAATTATTCTGAGTTTGGGCATCAAGTCTAAACATGAAATTGATTTCTCATTCCTATGGCAATGTTATATAACATGCTTGATTGTGCTGTGTGCTGTGAACATCATAAAATGGGTGGCATTATTTGGCCTCAGAAAGTTTCACATTTTGGGGAAACTTGAATTTCAGAGTTTTGGATTAGGGATGCTCAATTTGAGCCTGTAATTCTATGGGCTGTTCAGTTGTAAGATTCTCTGATTTTCTTAAAAAACACAAACCAAAGCCTTCCAGCCCCATCCTTTTAGTCCAGAGCAGTTCATGGGATCAAATAAAAATTTCAGACTAAAATCAGTGTGTGAAAATTTGGAATGTAGGGATAAAAACCCTCTTGAGCTCCACCAGGAAACCATCTTGAATGCAAGATTTTTTTGCCATCAATGAAGTGGACTACTGTAGAAAAGGTGTATATATCTGTATATATTACTTCAGGAGCTAAGGATATTTAATCAATTTAGAAAGAAAAGTCCTTAAACAAATGTTTTTAAGTCAATAGATTCTGACAGCAGCTTGCTGAGTTAGTAAAATTCTCTCTCAGGTCTGAATGGTTGTCAATCTGTCCAACGTGCCGTTTCATATATGTGCCTCAAGTGAGTTCTTATATTTTGTTGTCTAAAGTGAAAATCTTGCAAAAAATGACTGTAACTGCCCTGCCTTCTTGTGGAAGGCAGGCAGGAAACAGCTCCTCCCAGGGCAAGCTTGGCGTTTGTTGGCAGGACTTTCACTCAGCTTCAAAGGGATTGGAAGGGTGGTAACTGGACTCCAGCCTTGGAATGCAGACACTTCTCTGCAGAAAGCTTGGCTCGGCCCTGTGGGAAAGCCCCGGTTCCTGCCCCTCTGAACTGGTAGGAAGTGTGGCCGGGTGCGCTCCCTCCCTTCCTGGAGCATGAAAGATGTGAATCAGGGAAGGAGTCAGCAAAATATCAGAGTTGGTCCTTGAGTCCAAGAACACCCGGAATCCTCCAGGAAAGTGGCCATACCAGTGGAGTGGCACAGTGGTTGCTGGAGAGGACACTTGATTGGCAGAGGTAGCAGCGGGCTTTTTGGGAACTCAAGTTCAGAAAGAAAGGGAAGAAGAGGGATTCAGTGTGGTTCAAAGGTTACTCAGTTGGGAAACGAGGACAACTGGGTCAATGATAAAAAGGTAAATTCCAAGTCATATGTAATGGGGTAAAAGAATAGACTGGCTGTGCTTGTGGCTTCTAGTTGGGGGTTTGAAGTAAAGTTGGAGTGGTGAAAATAAGCTGATCTTAACAATCCTCCATCTGTATCTTGATGCTAGTTCCAGAAAGATGCACTCCTGCCCATATCCAAGGTTGAAGTGGCTCCTGCGAAGGTCGATGCTGGTGTGGTCCTCCATGGCCTGTTCATCTGCTCACTCTCTGCTAGCATCTCAGATTAATCTTTTTCATGAAATTAAGGTATGTATTTTCATTAGTTCTTTCAATAAACGCAAACATGTTCATCATGCCTGCATCATTTTGACACTCTATCCAATATCTAGTATATAGTAGATAGGTAATGATAATGTTTTTGAATGTGATTGCACTGTTACTATTTTTGCAGTCCTGGGAATTGAACCTAGGGATTCATGCACACTGGGTAAGTCCTCTACCATTGATCCATACTCCCCACAGCTGTAATGACATTGCTGAATGAAAGGAAAACAAGTAATTGCTCTGTTCAGCTCTGTACTTTGTAGAGGGATTAGTTACCAGTCGGGAGTGGAGGGAGAATTGTTGCAGGTGGAGGGTTTCAGCTATCAGCAATGTTTTTTTCCACTGTGCTATCTTGCTCTTTACTGCTTAACTCATTAAGAAATGGTATTTCAAAAGGCACAGGCTCCCTTGTTGTGACATTCCAAGATGACATTTGAAAGATCTTTTACTTTACTGAGAAGATTAGAGAGCCAAATAGAATGTACCTTTGTTTCATTACACTAATATGAGAAAAATCCAAATAACTTGGTTAAAAAGTGGACAAAACAGATTTTTCTCCAGAGGCAACACATAGAAGGCTCACAGGAACATCAAAAAATGCTTAGCACTGCTAATGATTAGAAAAAAGCAAATGGTGAGATGTCATTTCACATCCATTAGGTTGTTGGTAAAGAAGCAATAGTTAACAGGTGGTGATGAGGATGCAGGGAAATGGGGATCTATGAACTCTATTAGAGGAGGAAGTGCAAAATGGTGCAATAGTTAGAGAAAACATTCCTTAAAAATTATAAATAGGGTTGGAGAGATGGTTCAGAGGCTACAACTCTGCCTTGAAAGCAGAAAGTCTTGAGTTCAGATCACAGGTCCCACATATACATACCAAGCGGAAAGGGTGGCACTTCCGGCCCTGGTGGGCAGAGCCTGGAAAATCCCAGAACAAAGCAAGAAGGAAGTAAAAGCAATCTAGGATGATTCCTGATTCCTGAAGTCACCCTTGGTCCTCCACAGTGCCCTCTGACACCCCCCTCACACACAATACTATTTATATACATATAAATAGAACTACCGCAGACTCCAGCAACCTCATATCTGGGTAGATATACAGAAGACATAAGTTTGGGAGAATGGCTCACTGTTGCACTGTTCTCAACAGTCCAGAAATAAAAACGTTAATTGATTAAGAATGGGTAAGAAAATCTATCATCTATCTATTATATGTTGTCTATTATCTATCATCAATCTGCCTATCTATCATCTATCAATCATCATTATCTACGTGTCTATCCATCATTTCTTTATTATCTATCTATCTATCATTTCTCTACTATCTATCATCTATCTGTCTGTCTATTTATCTATCTATCTATCTCCTACTATTTATCTATTATTTATCTATGAATGAAGGTTAATCTTGATTGTCACCACCTAGGAGGCAGGCCTCCAGGCCCATCTAGAGAATTACACTGGTTAAGATTGTCCTGTGGGCAGGTCTGTGATGGATTATCTTGACTGCATTAATTGCTGTGAGAAGGAGGAACCTAACAGCATAGGGCGGCATTCCCTGGGCTTGGAGTTCTGGACTGTATAAAGAGGTATGAGCGAGCAAAGTACTAGCAAGCAAGTATGCATGTATTCATTCACATATGGCCGGCTGTTTCAAGTTCTGCTGCTGTGAATTCTTTTCTCTCTCGAGTTTTTTTTTTTTAAATTACAACAACAGGGAACTAAAACATTGTCTATCTTCTTTCTTTCTCTTTCTCTCTTTCTCTTTTTCTTTTTCTTTCTTTCTCTCTTTCTCTCTTTCTTTCTTTCTTTCTTTCTTTCTTTCTTTCTTTCTTTCTTTCTTTCTTTCTTTCTTTCCTTTCTTCTTTCTCTCTTTCTTTCTTTCATCTCTATCATCTATTGAACACATCATTTATTTATCGATCTATCTACATTTTATCTATCTATGTATCTACATTTATTTATCACTCAATCATCTATCTTCATGTAATAGAAAACTATTCATCTTTTAAAAAGAAGGCAATCCTCCTGCTTGCAACAGTGTGAAAAGACCTGGGATTCTGTATGCTGAATAAGGTAAGCCAGACAGAGGAAAAGTGACCATATGACCAGTCACAGAGGGCTCTGAAGCAGTCATTCTCC
Source organism: Typhlomys cinereus (assembly GCA_023101885.1). NCBI lineage: Eukaryota > Metazoa > Chordata > Mammalia > Rodentia > Platacanthomyidae > Typhlomys > Typhlomys cinereus. Next base: position 4,275,780 of record JALPQD010000124.1, read on the forward strand.
CTCTAGCAGAGCATAGAATGGCGGCTGCTAGGGCATGGGATGGAGTAAGGATGCTGTTCAAAGGATATTGTTTCAGTTTTGTGGGATGGCTAGGAATCTTCCATGCAAACATAGTGTCTATAACCACAAGAAAAAAATTGTTTATTTAAAAATGTATTACAAGAGAGTTGAGCTTGTTGGTAAGTAGGTAATAACAGGATTTGGCAAATTCAAGAGTAGTCTAGGCTACCTGTCTCGAGAAAAAAAGTTAAAATATTATATCAAACATTAGCTGTTTTAATCCTCTCCCCCCAAAAAAATCTCAGACCCAGAAAAATAAACACTACATGTTGTCTCTTATATGTGGATCCCAGCATTAAACTGTCAGATTCATACAGCTCGCAACCTCCAGTGCATGACTTTGTCTTAGCAATAGATGGTGATTAGCAGAGAATAGAAGACTGTGGAACACTCAGCCGCAGATGGGACATCAAACCCTTTCCTTTCAAGGATCAAGGAAAAGGCATTAAAACAGTACATAAGATATAAAGTGATGAGTGAAAGCTCCCAAATTTTTCAGAGTCCTCTGCAGCCACCTCTAGATGTGATCATAAATAGCTGTATCTAGAATGTCTTGAAAATTTGACAGTATGCTCTAAGTATCCTTCCAGTGAATACATACAATGCTATTTTATTGGTTTTTTTTGTGCTTACAAGCTACAATACATACCAGAGTTATTTAACCTGTATTGTATGGATGGAACCTTAAAATATGTAGAAGTTCCTACTACAGTAAATGATAAAAAACTTCAGAAAATCTTTGGGGTATGTGAGACATATCTACTGTCTTGATTGTGATAATGGTTTTAGAATATATTCAAATTTATCAAATCTATACATATTAAATATTTAGAGTTCCATATATATCAATTACATTGAATACAGTTGTTGAAATAAACAAAATAAACAGCACAAGGCCTTGACCCAGGGGTCTGGCTGATCAACCAAGGTGTGATGACCCTGAGAGATCAGCCTCTGTGCCCCTTGTGAGCCCTGAACTTCCTAGGGTTTATTGCCTTTCTCTGACCCAGACGAGCACTTACATGACTGTTGAAAGCATAGATGATATTGACAGCTGTTTCCCTACAAAAAATAACTGCTTAGAAATCTTGGAAGTTTTGTTTTCCCTAGGCACATATCCAAACGGAGCTGGCCCAGGACCAATGACTGTGAATTGAACCCATTTGGTTGCTATGGGTTCAGAATCCTCACCGCTTGGTACACAACTAGATGGCAATGTGCTTCCAGTGCCAAAACATCTACTTAAACAAAAAGTAAAATGTTTCTTTGCAACTGTCATGTTCTATTGAGATAGTACAGAAGAGAGACTGATTACAAAGAAGATGGTTTTGCTTGTCATCTGATTTATATGCTATGGTCTGAGACTTTCTTCCCCAGAACTAGAGGACTGTGGCTCACTATCACATAGCTACACTCATGAATTCTAAACTAGTGATGTTGAAGTGTGTGACTCAAGAGTTACGTGAGGTATTTGCCGTTGCTGCAGGTAACAAACAACAGCAAACCAGTTTACACTGGTGCCAGTACAAACATCTCCATTCTCTTTGGTCACCACAAACAGCGTCAGATGACCACCAGGCACACAGTACACAGGGCAAGTAAGTACCTTTAGTCTTTCCTCGTACATTTCTCTGGATACAACTGGGCAATTTCTACAAGTCTGAGAAATTACAGGTAAAATAATGTGTTTTTTTTTTTTTGTCTCCCTTAATTTAGTAGGGAATAGTGACTAAATGTTATTTCATAATTAGGTTTTAGAAAGGAAAAGCATCTTTAACTGTACTTAAACATAAAAGAAAACTGCTTAATGATGAAGAAAATCTGCCAAAGATGGTCAAGAATGCAGGAGAGCTCCTAGCTGAATAATGCTTGATCTTTTTTCTTATGGGAAAGGGAAGTAAACTATTTTTCCTGTGAGGCATTCTTGCTGCTATTTAAAAATATTTTCGTTTTGAGAGAGAGTTTGGATAAATGTGCTCAAGGAGAAGACCTTGCAGAGCATGCATGGGACTTGGGACTTGATGCTTAAGTCCTATGGAGCCATTGGAGGGCTGGAAAGATGGGAGAAATGTGCTCAGCTCAGCTGAAGGTTTGCAATATTCGTTAACCACAGAGGTGAAGATCAGAGTGGCTCATGGTGGGACTGGCAGAATGGATTCGTGGAGATCATGTAAGAGATGGTGTGCAACTATGCACATTCTATTGAGGTAGTATGGGAGACAGAGCTGATTACCAAGAAGACTGTTTTGCTTGTCATCTGATTTACATGCTATGGTCTGAACATTTCTTCCCCAGAACTAGAGGGTATGGGGAGCACTTATCTGACACTTCAGAAGGTTCTGGTCCATGAGTGTAGAAGGAATACAGAGAGAATAAAATGTCTAGGGTTGGATTTAGAGACTCAGTTTCTGATTTGGAGAGGCAGTTTTATACGGTGGTGTGGTTTCTGACTTGGATGACATTAATTTCTCAATCTAACAGTACAGTTTTTCATTTGTAATCAATAATAATCAAGGAACTAACATTTTCCAAGCCTCTGGCCTGTGGCTGAAGAGAAATCTCAGGAGCAGATGTGGTGTTAGAGGGTAGATTTATGTTTGTTTACCTCTCTGTCTGGTATGCAACCACAGCCAAATGCTTCCTGGTTCCTCCAGAAGACGGTAAGAACAGGTACTTCATAGAGCCATGGGGTGGTGACACTGAATGAGATCATGTAAGTGGACGCACTCTGAGAAGCATCACTTTAGATTCTCTTCTCAGCAGATCAAGTGGAAATCGATTTCATTTCAGGCAAGTTCCTTGCTGCGCTGTGATGCCAACATTTACACATGCTGCTAGAAGATTGCAGCGGGAAGCAGTGTCAGATCCATCAATTTCAAACTAGCCTTCCAAATGTGGAGGCCAGCTATCTTTATTGCTTTTCAGTTAACAATGAACTGGGGGAACAAGGGATTTAGTCATACTTACAGTTTTAAGTTATAATCCATTATCACGGTAGGAAAGTTACACCAGAGTCAGGAGTTGAGGGAACTGACAACACCTTATCTATGGAAAGAGCTGAGAGAGACACATACTTAACAGTTTGCCAGTTTACTAAATTCCAAACCACTTCCCTCCATCTTGTCCACTTGCCAGGAAATGTTCCCACCTACTTTGAGCTGGGTCTTCTCACATTGATCAGATAAGTTCCCATAGGATTGCTCAGCGATTGCCTTAACCAAATAATTCTCCATAGAAGTGCTTAAAGTTCAATTCTCAGATATCAAGTTGGCATATGAAACTGATGGCTGAAACAGGTATATAGGCCTAAACTATTTATTCGCTTTAATTTTTTTGGTTTCTATTTAAAAATCTATTTCTTGTGTGTGTGTGTGTGTGTGTGAGAGAGAGAGAGAGAGAGAGAGAGAGAGAACATCATGGTGCACATGTGAAGGTCAGAGATTAACTTTAGAAGGCAGTTTCTTCTGCCTTATGAGCTCCAGGGATTACGCTCAGCTCATCAGGTTTGCATGTAACACATTTGCCCACTAAGCATCTTGTTGGCTCTAAAGTCTTAAGAATAGGTACAGGAAAGTTCTGGCCGGAGCCCCTCTGGTACCTCACTCAGGCTGTGTTCACTTTTCCTTACAATGCCTCACGGTATCGGTTTGTAAGCACAGGGTGTCATCGGTCTGCATGGCTTCAGAACGGGAAATGACATCACACACTGGTAGTAAGGCCTCCCTGTACCCCATTTTCCACATGTAATCTGATCTCTCAAGGTCTGTTTCCAAATCTGTCATTTAAGAATGCCAGTCCTATAGTGGTGCGAGGTCATTATGTTCAGCCTTGAGTATATTGTGAGTACTTAGTGTAGCAAAACTGAAGTACATCTTATGTTTTTAGTAGATGGTAGTTAGTTGAGCAGTCAGGGAGGCTCACGTGGTGTGGGAACACCCATGGCATCTCTGTGGTGGTCTTCAGTGCCCTTGGTGGTTCTGGAACTCGTCTCCTCATGAGGATTGAGGCCATCTCACCTGTTCTACCTCACCTACTCATGAAGAGAGGTGCCACTTTGCAACAACCATAGATTCGGACACTTAGATAGACCACCGTTGCCTGGGGCCAGCCATATAGCAAGATTGGGTGATGGCGATCATGCCTTGGGTGAGCCACTAAACTCTGTGACAGTGCTGCTCTGTCAATTTGGCCCCACAGATACAAATCCAAATGAGTCAAGAGCTTCTATACTTAGAGCTTTGTGACAAATCCAAACTCTTTTATTGGCAATTTGCACCTACTGGTTTAGTAGTGTCACAAAAATATGTCATATAATCACTTTCCCATCTTTGTTTTGGTTGGATGAAGCTTACATATAATATTAAATTATCAGTAAACAAAGGGATTATCTAAATTACTTGCCATGGACACCATCACAATAATTGTTTACTTTCCGTTAGCATTTATTTAATGGATTAAATTCATTCAATAGCAACATAACATGAAAACAAAATAGTTCCCTTGGAGAACTGCATGGAGCCCAGGATATTTGCATAGCTGAGACCCTTCTTATGCTTTTTTCTTAAAATTGAATATTTTTTGCAGGCTTATATGAGCATTTTTCTCTATGTTGACAGTCAAAGGATTTTAAGAAAATTTCAAGTAATTTAAATAAAAACAAATTATTAAGTGAATATGAAACACATCAAAACAAATTTATAGAGCTATACAGATAAAATGCTTTTTATGTATTTTATTGTATGAATTATATGTTTTAATTAAATACGATGATAATATAAAAATAAATGCAGTGATATTAGATGCATAATTACTATATATATGGTGAAAATACTATAAAACATAAGTGAAAGTAATTCTGCTTTCCTTTGGGAAGATATTTCAAATTTTTGTAGTATTTCAAAGCCATAAATATCAGCATCAAATATCACAATGCCCTGGAGCTAAATTGAGCACAGGAGGTTGGTTGTTGAGTGAATTTGTAGAAAGAAAGGTGAGATTCTCTTGGCCTAGAAACCAGCTCTGGCTTCCTCCAAAGGATAAGTGGTAATTCATTCTCAGACAAACATGAGTGACTGTGGTCTGGAACACAGTCTGAGATTGCCCAAATCCCATCTTCCATTGTGTCAACAATTTCATGATGTTTTTCTTAGGCACAGAGAAAAAGAAAGTCACAAAGCATTTCTCAACTACCGTGCTGAAGCATCAGGAAGGCAGAATAGCAAAGGGGAGAAATCTCTGCAGTAGGTCTCAGTCGTGATCTGATGACATTCTTAGCTTTTGCATCGGTGAAAGGTAGTGGTCAATTAATACATCCCAAAAGATTTTCAGGAATAATCACAAGTGTGTTAGGTTGGACACAAAGGCAGACTTCAAATGGTACTTATGGAGAGCAACAGACATATTGACTCCAAAGTTGCAATATTCTAACTGTCTATAATTAGGGAAGTTATAATCAGTCAATCACTCTTGTAGAATCTGCAACATAGATATGATTTTGTTTTCTTACCCTTAAGAAGTTCAGTTCATAGTCCTTATCATTAATACTAAGTAGTTTATATTTTTATTTTATTTATTTATGAGAAGAAGAGAGAGAAAGAAATGTAGATGACAGATAGCTAGCTAGCTAGATAGGCTCATGTGTGCCATGGTACATTGGTGGTGGTCAGAGGACAACTTCAGAATCAGTCCTTTTCTTTTACCATGCAGGCTTCTAACGATTGAACTCTGGGTTTGTAAGCAGGCACTTTACCTGTTGAGCTATTTTGTCAGCCTGAACCAAGTAGTTAAAGTTAATCTTTCCTCATCCCAAATTCATCATCTTTTCAATAATTATTATCAGAATTCAGAATTCATGTATTTGTTTTTTAATACAGAACCTCAGAATGTAGCCTATGTTGGCCTCCCATTCACAAACCTTCTATCTCAGCCTCTTAAGTTCCACAGTCCATGTGCCACCAGGCCTGACTTATATTTCTTATCACAGTTGTGCTCATATATGAAACTAGTAAAAATAGGAGTAACATTTTGCATTAGTAAAATGAAGACTAATGAATTTTTTATTTAAACAATTATATAATTAACACCTGAATCTCAGAGGACACATCCTCAAAAATGTGATAACATTTGTCTGTAGATGCCAGACAGCTACAACGTGGGAGACAACAAAACTGGTTCACAAAGATCTTTGAACATGCTTAAGGGGGTTGTGTAAAGAACTTGGAGCCACATAGCAGCCTTCCTTTTCTACGAACCTGAGTGGCAGAGTGCTTGCTGCTCCAGCAGGCTGAACACTGGGAGTTACTCTTTTGCACAGAGGTGGTGGGCCTAAGTTTGACAACACTTAGAGATGTTTTGAGAGCACTTGCAGGCTTTGTTGCCTAAGTATAGACTCTTAACCTGTCTCTTTATACTAAGTGAAATCATAAAGAACAAGGGGTAGAGGAATGAGGAGGACAGAAGGAAACAGAGAAAGAGGGGGGTGGGCACAAATGAGAGAAATCATTAGTTTCCTTTCAAGACTGGAAGCTGAGGCTTTGCCCAGGGTTTGGCTCCTTCCCTCTAGTTCCTTGCTGGTTGCTACTTGGCTTTCTACATAAATGGGACATTGGAATGGCCAATCACACACCTGGCTTGGAGAGGAAGCAGAAGGCTGGACCCACCGAGTCCTCTAGGCCTCAGTTCTAGGACTTCTTGCTTGGGCCTTTGTTTCCATAGACTTGCTGCACATAAACTACTGCTTCTAGGGGGAACCATTTGCTGTTTAAGAGGCCGGAACTTTTTAGATGCCCTGCAAGCATTAGCTACCAGTTCCAGTAGGTTTTTCAATGACCCATATTTTCTGCTACCACTTCAAAACATGGTGTATTTGTCCTACAAATGGAAGAGTATATCTGTATGCATCTCTTTGGCTATTGCATTAGGAATATGAGTAAACTCATCTCGGGCAGTGCTATGTGTAATAATGCTGATAGGTGGACTTGAACACATCTGTAAGGACAGAAGGCACCCGAGGGCCAGTGGAGATGGAGAGCTTTTTTGCTTTCACTCAGTTCTCTTGTGGGACACATCTGCAGGATGAAGGGGAACGATCCCTTTAGGAGGAAAGTACTATTAGATGCATCAGACTCAGATTGCAGAGAATCTCTGAGGGCATGGTCCTCTTAGCCATTTCCCAGAAGGGTGCTTACTGGGACCCATTCTGTGCTGGAGGTGAAAAACATCTATGGCTCATGAAATAAAAGAATCCATCCAAGTCGCTGAATTCTTGGCCAGTCTGCATCTACCAGTACAGCACATTAGACTGTGGGAATCCAGCAACATCAGGGCTATATGACCTTTCCACTCAGGATAACTATGAGAGGGAAGTCACTCTGGCCACCATCATGAGGATGTATGTGAAACAGACAACATGCTTGGGTCTATCTGAATGTAAAAATTTACTGAATTTACAGGGTATCATGATTTCAATGGATAATTCTGCTTTCCTTGGTAGTCCCAGCAGAGGTGAACATATATTATTTTAAACACATCTTAATTACTAGTAGTCACTCTCAGATTACATGTTACATAGTAAACACATCCCTGTCTACATATAAAGAATCTGTAGGTTACAGAATGGCTATAAAGGGTTAAGAGGCTGCAGCAGCGTTCAAGAGGTTTCTGAGAAACAAGGAAGCTATTAGAGTACAGACAGTATACTTATAAGGAACCCAGCTGCACTGGTATTCTTGGAGAAGTTGCAGCTGCTATTGCAGCCAGAACTGAAATACAGGAGCTAGGTGATGCCAAAGGGCAGGTCCAGACTGATGAATAGGCAGACGAGTAGATGCCAGATCCAGATGTACTAACATGTGGATAGGCAGACAGTGATTCAGATGTCAAGAGACAAGTGAGGTTGGGGGCAGGGGCAAGTTGAACTATAGCTGGGGACAGTCAGGATCTCTCTACTTGTTTGACCCACACACTGGGTGGTCAGATGAGAGGTTGCTGGGCACACCACCATCACAGAGCTAGGTATTCACCTACTTATAGAGTAAGTAAGTACTTATAGAGTAAGTACTTAAAGAATAAATCCCTGTGAGGGATCTATACTCTTTCCTTGGTCTGGTGTGTCTGGTAAGTTCTTTGGTCTGACTTTCCTGACATGATTTAAATGTGTCCATGTGCCCCTATACTACCTGTTGGCCCTGATAAGTTTGTGGGGCGGTGTCCTTTCTATCCGTGGAATGAAGTCATTGTTTGCTGCCTGGGTCCAGGGGTCCAAGGCAGATGACCGAGGGGGAGGATCATCTTTGTCCTCAAAATGGAGCCTAAGTCTGTTTGTAAGGACAAGGCACAGTGTGCAAAACCATTGCTTCACACAATATGGGGTAACCTAGAGTCATGTACGCCCATCAACAATGGATGTGTGGCTGAGCATACAATGGGAACATTTCACTGTTTTCTGGAAACTGGCTTGGAATTTGTATTCTGGACAGGCCTGACTGCTCTGTTGTTCAGAACCTTGTTCCTTGTCAGACCTGCTCAAATCGCATCAGGAACTGCATTGCTTATGGTGTTCCTGATCGTCTTCTCATCAGTGTTGAGAGACCGGGACCTGCTGGGGACTGCCCATGTCTGCTCAGTTGTCAATCATTTGCTGAACATCTTAGCTTTCCTTGACTTGTAGAGCATCACTTTCTTGCTACTTAGTGTTATTTCTGTGTGGTCTGTATTTAAATTTTGTCCCTAAGAATCTTGTCATTTTTAGATTGGGTCTCACTGAGCTTCAGTGTGACTTTGGCTAATTGTATTTCAGTTAGACTGTTTCTAAATGAGGTACATCCTGAGGAATTAGGATTTCAGCATATGAAATTAACGTCAGGACTAGGACTGTAAATAAGATTACCAGAAGCAGCTCCATCATTGAAGCTAGTCAGTGACCAAATACCAAGGAATCAGGACCCTAATGTGAGGTTCTGAGAAGTGGGCACATTGAGCTTTCAAAGGCAAAATCCACATTCCATCATGTGACTATTTCAGTATCTGCAAGGGGCAAAGAAGGCTGTACAGAGGCAGAGATTTAACAGTAAGTTAACTGTTTTCTGTTTTCTTTCTGACTGATTGGAGCCAGGTCACAGAAACTGTTTTAGGAAAGCCAAGCGTTGTTTCAAGACGTGGAAGGAGGGAGGTACTCAATGCGACTCCCTTGAGTGGGAAGCAAGCAGTTTCATAGGTTAGACACAGGTAACTACAGAATGTTTCAGGAAGTTCTTGTTTTTCTGAGAACTTCAGTGGAAGAGGGGCTAGTGAGTGGCACTATATGTTCAACATAATAAGCTGGCATCTGCCTTCCTATTTTTTTTTTTTAATAATGGTGATGATCAAAATGGTGACCACCTGAAATTCCAGCCTCTGAAGGTGGAGATCAGGAGCAAACTGGCTAGCTAAACTAGCCCTGTCAGTGAGCTCTGGATCTCTGGATTTGATTAGATTGATTAGCAGGATCAAGGGTATATCCAACATCAACTTGGGCCTGCCTATTCTGTCTCTCTTTCCTGTATACCACATGCACATGCATTTGCACACACAAGTGAAGCTACACAACATGTGGACTCTCATACGTGCATCTACCCTCCCTTCACATAAAAACACATTAAAAAAAACCCCGAAGGCAGGAGACTTTCTAAGGCTCAAGGCACACTGTGGAAACCAGATAAGGTCAGCAATAGGACAAAACCTCAGAACTCAGCCGTGGGCTTCTGGTGCCAGTCCCAGAAGGACAGAGCTGTCTAAGTCACATGAAAGTTCTGCCTTTAGGCTGGGTCCACCCTAAACTCTGGGTGGTCTTTAGTTTTCCTAGAGTTTACTTAAATGCTGAATCCTTAGAAACTCAAAGGCAGTCTAATTTTTTCTCCTTTAAAGAAAACATGGAATGGGGCAACTCTTCAGCATGTTATTTCTTTCTGTCCAATGCCTGCTTGAGTACTTACCTCAGATCTCCAAATAGGCAGAGGCCTGCTGTGAGGGTTTATACTGATTGTCAACTTGGAAGGATCTAGAATCTCTTAGGAGACTCTGAGCATGTTTATGAAGGACTTTCAAAATGGGTTAACTGTGATGTGCTGTACCATTCTGTGGACTAGGGTCCCAGACTGGAGAAAAAGGAGAAAGTGAGCTGAGAAGTTGAGTGTTGATCATTTATCACCTTCTGCTTCCTGACTATGCACATGGCGTAACCAGCTGCTTTAAGCTCCTGTTGTCACAGCTTCTCCGCCCCGATGGACTACACCCTTGAACTGTGAGTCAAATAAACCTTTCCTTTCCTTTCCATTATTTTGTCATAGCAGTGACAAAAGAACTGATGCAGATGTCTATATCTGGGAAATGTAAATAATCTTGTATTTAATTCTGGTAGAAGAGCCCTTTTAATGTATCTGTTATATGACACTTTTCCCCATTCTGAACTTTCCCCCAGTCTTAACAAGGGAACAATTCATGGAACTCAGGATGTTCCTGAACCTGACAAACTTGGGGACAGGGCTCCCTCCAGGATGTGAGTCAGCCAAACAGATAAAAGGGGAATTGCTGAGTAGTTTTAGTTAGTTTGAAGAAACTCTTGGAGCAGACACTCTGGAAAGGACTGCTACTCAAGCCAGCCAAGGAGTTGAAGAGAGGCCATGAACAGTCTAAGCAGGTGGAGAGAGACCCCAAAGCAGGCTATAAGCCTGGAGGAGATTCTTCTAGAAAGTACTACAGCAGAGAGCCCCAGGGGTGTGGCTTCCCTGAGTCTCACTCATGCTAGGGACAGGCTTGCTGGTGATAGAGCTAATTTCGAATGAGTTAGTTACCCTTACTGCCTTTAAATGGGTCAGTAAGTAACCCCAATAAACTTGTTGGTTCATCAAGTTAGACCTTGGTGTAATCATTTTTTTGGTGTGTCATTGAACTCCTATCTAGGGTGGATAAACAGTTTTGTGGTAATTCCTCAGGAAAAATGTTCGCAAAGCAACATCAATACATGGTACTTTTTAAACAAACTAACAGTCTCATGTGAAATTACCTTTCAGAATCCTCTTAAAGCATCAATTTCAAAAACACATTTTAAAATTAATTAAGACCATTGACATTTCATTTGTAAATTTGAGACTTCCCAAGGAAAAGTAAAGTAAAAATATAGACCACACAGGTACCAAAACTTTACTTTTTTAGCAAGTTGGATGGACAAAGAAAATGCTCCTCTTAGTTTACAGGCCACTATTTTCAGTGTAACAATACTGTTTGTGTGGGAGACTACAACTCTTTGTGTGCATGGTTTCGAACAATCTGACATAGTTTTGGGATCTTTGAGTGATATGTTCCTGGTTGATATGCTCACTTGTTAGGTCAGGTTTTGTCGCTTTGTCCAGTTTTTTTTTTTTTTTTTTTTTTTTTTGTCCAGTGCTTTTGTTTACATGCTGGGGGTGGAATGTGCAAGGAAGATTTGTGTCTAGTCTAAAGCATGGATTGCTGGAGAGGCTTCTTGTAGATGCTTTTAGATAAAATTCACAGAGGTGTGAAAAATTGACTTAAATATATTTTTCCTTATTAAAGAGGAGATTATGTAGCCTAGGACTGGCATGGTGGACCTACAGGGTTAGATTCTGGCTCCTTCTTTTTTTTTAATTTTCTGAAGATTTATTTTGTGTGTGTGTGTGTGTGTGAGAGAGAGAGAGAGAGAGAGAGAAAGAGAGAGAGAGAGAGAGAGAGCGAGCAGGTGTCCATATTCCATTGTGCATGTATGCATACTTCTTCCACTTTGAGTGTTTGGGGATTGATGTCAGGTCATCGGGGCTTGTGTGGCAAGTGCTATTACCCATAGAGCCACCTTTTTGTTCTACTATGACTGGCCCCATTTCTAAGGTCACTTCATGGTCCATAGTGTCTGATAGAGCCCCAGGAATTCAGTCACATTCCAGGAGAGAAAGAGGAGAGAAAAATACCATTAACTCATGGCTATAATAAAATACTCTGACCAAACAATTCAGGGTAAGAAAGAGCTTAACTAGTTTAGAACTCTAGGTGATAGTCATCTTTACAGAGAAGCTATAGCAACAGGATCTTGTAACCATGCACAAAAATTAATTCCAAATGGATCAAGAATCTTAATATCAGGCCTTTCAACCCTAATTGAAAGGGTAGGGAACTCCCTCAAGCTGATTGGACTAAGCCAACAGTTCCTAAATAGAAATCCAATAGCACAGTCACTAGAGCCAACAGTCAACAAATGGGATCTTATGAAATTAAAGAGCTTCTGTTCAGAGAAAGAGGTTGTAAACTGAGCAAAAAGGCAACCCACAGAATGGGAGAAAATATTCACTAACCACATATCTGATAGAGCTCTGTTATACAGAGTGCACAAAGAACTTAAAACACTAAACACCACGGAGATAAATGGTCCAATTAAAAAATGGGCCTGGGAACTCGAAAGAAACTTTTCCAGGAATGAAATTGAAATGTGTAACAAATATCTTAAAAAATGTTCCACGTCCCTAGCCATCAGGGAAATGCAAATCAAAACTTCCCTGAGATATCATCTCCCCCTTATCAGGATGGAGAAAATCTACAATACAAACAACACCGAATTCTGGAGAGGATGAGGAGAGAGGGAACTCTCATACATCGCTGATGGGAAAGCAGATTTACACAAGTACTCTGGCAATCAGTATGACAATTTCTAAAAAAGTAAAAATTGAAATGCCATATAACCCTGCTATACCACTACTGGGATTAATCCCCCATAATGCAGAAAATTCAATACAGTGACACAAGCACAACCATGTTAATTGCAGCTCTATTTACCATAGCAAAGTCATGGAATCAACCCAAATGCCTAACAGTTGAAAAATGGATAATGAAAATGTGATACATTTATACAATGGAATATTGTTCAGCCATCAAAAATGAATTAATGAAATTTGCCAGAAAATGGATGGAATTTATATTGAGGAATATCCTAGTCACAGAAAGTTAGACACTGTATGTACCCCTTGATAAGTGGATCTTTGTTCCAAATCCACTTAATGACATATTCAAAGGTAAATCTTTGTAATACCCACTATAATCATAAAGGATTAGAAACAGGAGGGAAGGAGAAGGAGGACCTCAAAAGAAAGGAGATAGGGGATCACGCTTCAGTAGAGAACATAGGCCATGGTCAAGTATTGCATGTAAGTAGTGAGACATCTGGTGCAGCTCACTCTCACTTCTCTTCGTTGTCACTTGCAACTGAACAGGTTTTTACTCACAAATCAAGGAGGATATAGTGACTGGCAGATAGATGGTAACATCCAGCAAATGGGACTTGTGCCCTGTGCACTGCAAGCTGTTGGTCCTTGAAAACTTGACTCTTGCTTTGCCTTCTGGAAGGGAGCAGTGACAGCCTCAAAACAGGAGTCCTGGCAGGGTGTTGTTACTGCTGGTTTTCAGTTTTCAGAAGCAAAAGCAACAAGGGTTAGTGCCCACGAAACTTTGCTTTTGTGTGGTTTGTATTGGGTCTATGGAACTGTCATTGGCTGTTTACAAACAGCAAGTAGAGGTAACACTGTCTCCCAGGAACTTAATGACCACAGAAGGTGTGTGGGAAGCATGCTTTTTGGTCTAGATTAAATTCTCCATGCTTTTCTGTAATTTGTTTTCAGCCTGTCAGAGTCCATTATCAAGGAAAGCATGGAAAGACTGCCATGAGCCTGATAGAAATCCAAGTGTAAATACCTCTTTGAGGTTGCAGTGAACATGGGGTTCCTTGGAAACATCGTGCTGTTGTAAATAGCAACTGTACGACCAGGACAAGTTAGCACAGGCCCATCTCCAAGGTGAATGTGATGTTATCACATCCTGGACGCTAAGCTACCCTTTCTTGATCAGCATTTGGCCTCCTTTTCTGTCTGTCTTTTCTCATAGAGAAGGGCAGAAAAGTTCTAGAGGGGCTCTGCCTGCAGGTCACGTACCAATTTCCCTACCTGTTGTAGTTCAGGGTCTCTCCTCCATTCTTTTCTGCGTACGTGTCTTTTGCTGGAGATGCCTCCTCCAGTCTCTGGACAAGGCTCATCTTTCCAGGAAACCTCTTTGCTTCTCAGCAGGCACCTCACTTGCAGTTCTGAGACTGATCCCTCCCTTCCCCCACCCCTGCCACAGAGTTCTACCTCACCGGGAACTAATTTTTCCTCCTCATGACTGCATTGCTTCAAGTATCTCATGGGCTTGGTGAAGTATTGCTTTTCTTGAGATGTGGTCCTCTCCTCTTGGGACCACATTCGTTTGCCAGAGTCAGGTTTGTACCTATAGCATTTACATCACTTGCTTGAACTGCAATTGGGCTGGGAGGTTGTGGCTGAAGCTATCAGTTCCACCCTCCTATTCAGAGGAGGCAATTATATCAGTTTGTTAATGCTGCCAAACAAATACAGTTGAACATCCCCAGGTCCCTTATCTGAAATCTCAAATGTCCCCAGATCCAATACCTTTTGAACACCAAAATGATAGCTATTATAAGTGGAAAGTTTCACCTCATAAAAATTTGTTTTATGTTTAATAATTATTGCAAGTAATGCACTCAGTTACCTTTGAGCTATGCATATAAAGTATGCATGAAATCCAAATAACTTTTATGTTTTGGCTTGTGAGGGTTAATTTTGGTTGTCAGCTTGAAGGGATTCATGGAAACAAATCTCTGGTCACATTTGTGAGGGCTTTCCCAGATGAAGTCAGCGGAGGCAGAAAGACCCAACCTAAATGTGGAAGACGCTGTTCACTGGTTGTAAGATCGATCCTATATGTGGGGGCACCATTCTTTGTTTAGAATCCTTGACTGAATAAAAAATCAAGAGTGAACTGAGCAAGAAGCATTTGTCTCTCTCGATGTCATGATTGCACATGCAATGTGTCCAACTGCTCTTGCACGCCTAACCCTTTACCAGCATGCGGGATGGTGATTCTTTGAAACTTAAGTCACAACAACCCTTTCTCCCTTCAGTTGTTCTTGAAGAAAACAGTGACAAAATAACTAATAGAAGCTTGCATTCCTGCTCCCCTTCCCCCCAAAAATCAAATCCCAAATGGTTTTAGTTTTGAACATTTTGAATAAGTGATACTCCTCCTGTGCCACATAGCGAAATGAGTGGCTCAGCACTGTCTGATGATTCTGGAAGCTGCAAGTCCAAGACAAAGAGTTGGAAAGTGGGGGCTTCTTGAGGGCAGGGAAGGGAGAGTTTGCCAATGCCTCTCTCTCAGATCCTGGCCGCCATATTAAGAGCTCTTTGACTTGTGATTGCAAAACCTTTTCATAGTGTGTTCTTGCAGGGGGTGTGTCCTAAGTTTTCCCTTCTTATATAAGTGTACCAGCCTTGGGATTAGTCCCGAATGACTCCAATGGCCTCATCTCAACTTCATCAGGCTTCATTCCTCCTCCAACTTCCCAAGATAAGGTCACACTCCTAGGAACTTGGACTTGCACCTAATTTGGGGGACATAATTCAGCCCGTGATGGCAGCGAAATTCATCACATTTAATTAGTCCTCCCAGCTGAACTATGACTCTAATGATTGGGCCATGCTCAGGATGCAGGATGGTGCCATTGTCCAGGTGTAGTCCCTTTTTCTGTGTTTTCTGACTAGGAACTGGAAAAGAGAGGGAAAACCTGGTTAAAAAGGAGACAGTGATCAGCTCGGGTATCAGAGCTTCTTGGCTAAGCTTAGAAAACTGTCTTCTGGAGTTTTTGACTAACTGAGGAACCAACTTGGCTGCCTGTGCATGAAGAAGACCAGTCAAAGGGCCCATTCATTCCCACAGATCAATAACCAATTAGTGAGAAAAAGTGACCTTGTCAACAATTTAATTAAAGTCACCCAACTTTTGAAATTAGATGTAATTCAAGTTTTGCTAAACATTAACTGTGGGGCCCTAGGCAAGTTAACTGTCTGGATTTCAACCTGGTATCTATAAAATTTAGGGACTGAATTAGGCAGCTTGTAATACTGTTTCTATTGGATTTTCTTGGGTTATGTGGTTCTTTGAATGTTGAAAGCTGCAAAGTCTTTAAGGAAGTGGGCTCTGCAAGGAGAAAAGGAAATTAACTAACCATGTGTGTTTCCTTGCCATTAGTGAATAGGAGATTGATCTTCCTTGAGGAGAGAGTATGGTTCCCCATCTAGTTTCTCTCTCTCTCTCTTTCAATCTCTCTCTCTCTTTGTGTACATGTGGAGGCCCAAGGGTGACATCAGGAATCATCTTGGATTGCTTTCTACCTTACTACTTTGCTCTGGGATTTCTCAAGCTCTGCCTTTCAGGGCTGGAAGTATAAGCCGCTGCCACTTTCATCTCACATTTTTAGGTGGAATCTTGGGATCCAAACTCAGGTGCTCTTGCTTACCAAGCAAAGGTTTTAACCCCTGAGCCATCTTTCCAGTCCCCTATTTTTTTGAACAGGGTATTGCTATGTAGCTTAGGTTGGATTTGAATTTGTGATTCTCCTGCCTCTACCTCCTGAGTGGTGGGATTACAAGGTGAGTGCCACTATACCTGGTTGGTGGTTTACTTTTATGTGCTCCTTGCAGAGATGGAGCACCTCAGGATTTATACCTCTGCTGACATGTATCTTTCTGGCTCACCAGGTGTTCATTCCCAGTGGACTTGAAGAACCAAAACGTGTCCAAATTACTGTTTCCATCTTCAAAGTAACTGATTTTTCTAAAGCATTATTCCTTTCCCTTGGTATTAGGGATGGAACACAGGGATGGTACATATTAGACAAACATTCTACTTCTGAGCTACACCTCCAAGGAGTTCTTTTTCGAATCTGTGTTTATTGTTTGTTTCTTGGACAATAGAGTCTTTGGAGACTAATTTTTTTCGCCCTAATCTTAGCATTAACCATCTTAACTAATAATAAAATCCTGACGGGAGATCCTTTCCTGCTGTATTGTCTGCCACAATGCTTTTTGTATCATAATGCTTTTTTTATTGCATAAAACTTGACCTTTGATTAGGGCAATGTCATAAAATAGACCTGATGTCTTAACTAAGCTTGGGCAAATCAATCATTACCTTCTTTTTCTCTCCCAAGAAGAATGAGGGCAAGCAGCCCCAGTGAGACACGGACTTAACTTTCCCTCTGGTCTTTCCAAAGCAAACAGATCGAGGTGTTCACCTCTGCTCCCATGCAGGGTCAGTCAGGTGGGTGGTGGTGTGAAGGAGTGGCCACCATTACTGTAAAGAGAGGGAAGTGTGACTGCCAGCATTCAGCCTCTAACACCGAAACCAAAAATAACAACTGAGTGACAACTCAGAGCACAGAGGCTTACAAGTGAAACTGGTTCACTGGAAAAATTCTATTCATGATTCTTATAAAGTAAGAAGATTTCATAGTAACCTAATTACAAAGTTGGGAATTGCAGCATTTTGTCCAGATACAAAAATCAACTACAAAGGATTAAGCAGGCCAGGTTGGGGGGCTTAGGAGAAGGACTGGATCTAGGCTTTGTAGGCTATATATTGATGAGGGAAACACACTTGCTTGAAGCAATTTCAGATAGTATGGAATTTTAATTGAAATTTTGAGTATAAGTTTATACTGCAGTTACCTAATGTTTCATAAAAAAGCACTCTGGAGATAAAGATTAGCTGGTTTAGGACTCTAGCAAGACCTTTCAGTGAGTAAAGGAGCTTGGGTGTAAATCCCAAGACATGAGTTTGATCCCCAGGGTCTACATGTGGTCAGAGAGATCCAATTTCCAAAAATTGTCCTCTGATGTCCATGTGCACATTGTGGTGTGAACTCTCTCTCTCTCTCTCTCAGCAAATATATATTAGAAGTTAGATGAGGGTTAATGTCAATAGGGGGAAAAAGGAGATGCTTTCCTTAATGATATACCCATGATATGTGATTTATACTGCTCAGGCACATACCGTCAAAGGCAAATCAGATGAAGCCCAGTGGGCCTCACATGTAATAAGACATGAAAATGGGAAGGAGTCTGGCAGGGAAAAAGAATTGTAATGAGAAGGGGAGGGGGTGGGATTGGGGATTAAGGTATGAAATTATCATGAATTCACTGTATTCATATATGAAATGCCAAAAAAATACAAAATAGCTCACTTAAAACACCAGGAATAATTTGCTTTGGGGGGTATCATGGTTTCAAGTAGCAGCTATCCCCTTCAAGGAATCCACATCACAGATCCTTTTTGAGGTCATTTCCATGATGTACACCATAACTCCCACCTGAAGCAAATACAGTACATGCATAGAAGTGTAACCCTCAGAAACCAGTTTCTGACTCAACTTGAGCAATAACTTCTCACATTTGTGAACTGGGAGCTAAATCAATGATTCCTAACTGTGACTCTGGAAATTAACAAAGCAAATCCTCACCCCCAAGACTACTGCATGGAAGGATGGACTCCTGATGCTTTGGAAGCAAAGTCCTGACTTGTTTTAAATGTCTATAACTGTGGAGATAAAAAGAAGCTGGGGAGGTACAAGGAAGTGGGGTGTATTTGGAAACACAAGAATGATGTTCAGTTTTCATGAATGAAAGAGGTATTTTTTCCTATCCAAGAAAGCTATGGCAGAAGCTAAGCCCAACTTTCTTAAGTACTCTTTTCTGGCTCTTTCCAAGGGCTCCCTGCCTATGTGCTGCTGCCATATCCTAGGGAGAAAAAGGAGCATGGATTAATGCTGGAAAGGAGTCAGCCAGTTGCCAGCTTGAAGACACCATTAACCACTGGAAGCATGTGATTCCAGTCTTTTGCATTAGTTAATGATGACATGATTTATGTGGTGCATTTTCTTAATTTTTAAAATTTTAATCTTATTTTATTATTTTTTCTACTTTTACAAGCATATTGAATATTCATTCCAGCTTTACTCCCTCTCCTGTCCCCTTTTCTTAGGTTTTAAAGATGTTTATCAAAGATATGTTAGATGCCAGTTTAAAAGCCTTTGGTAGCCATGTTAAAAGATAATGATGATGAAACAGTATTATTCTATAATTTTCCATCTTCACTTGAGATCCAGAGGCAATTAGCTATCCTTACTATAAGCATCACAGCCAGATCAGGTAAATTGTTAGAAGGCTAGAAGTGAAACTCTGGGAGTGATTTATCTTCAGGGCAAGAGTTGATTTCTTTCCACTTTGGATCTGGAAATTTCATGACTTTGTTTCCTAAAGAAGACTCTGCAGATTCTGATCAGTTGCTGTGTGGTATCAGGGCAATTCAGAGTGTAGATGGTGCTATTTATTACTCCCCCTACTCCCAGTTAAGTTTATAGACAGCTCTGAAGGTCAAGCTGGATTAAAGTGGTAGGGTGTATTTACAGGGAGTTCCTCTGCTAGTCTAAAAAATGTATCCATGAATGTAAAAACTCTCTACGTAAGAAAACTATATGAAGAGATTGGAAGCTATTTCCTACTTTTGGCATAAAGTGTGAAACATTTATACGTAATTTATGTGTAAAAGAGGAAAATGTCATAGATACCATATGAAATCATAGATACCTGTTAAGCATGATGAATCAAGGTTTAAAGTCTGTTGTTTTCGTTATAGGAACATATGTGTTACAATGTTTCTTTTGTTGTTGGTATAAATACACCACCAAAATAACTTAGGAGAACAAGGGAGTTTACTTCAGCTCTTGGTAATGGATCATCATCAAGATGGAAAAATTGTGCCACCAGCAGGAGTTGAGGAAACTGGGCACATATTCACACAAAGAGTTGAAAGAGGGGTATATTTTCTTGCTTTCCAATCTGCTGTTTGCCAAATTACCAAACTAGTTCACTCCATCTTATCTCTTGCCCAGGGAATTATCCCACTCACCACTGACTAGGTCTTCTCACAATTAGATAATCTCGCCCAGGCTTGCTTGGGTTTTTCTTAACTAAACTCTTTACAGATGTGTCAAAGGCTCAGCTTCCATCTGTAACTGCCACAATATGTTTATGGAATTTTAATAGTGAATTATCAAATTCACATTTGCTTAAATTTTTTCAGATGAGTCTGCTAGTGAGTATTTTAAATTGTTTAAAATAATGATGGTACAATAGTGTTCCTATACTAAAGGGGAACACAAGAAAGGGCTCTAGAAAATGCTACTGAGTCCTTACACCTCATTAGAGTGGAGGACTCAGAGGGAAGTTTGATATTCACACTAAAGGATGCTCCAGGGATGGGGTAGAGAAGAGGGGGAACTGGGAGAAAGGGAGGAAGGGGGAGGGAAAGAAAGGGAAAAGGGGGAGGGAGCAAGGGGGCCCAGGAAGGAGTAGAAGGAGGGAGGGGACGGGGTACCTATTAAGTTTGTATGAGTGGAAAAAATAAACTAATTAATTAATAAAAAAAGGATGGTAAAACGATTTCTTGCTAGGCACTCTATGTCTCATTTAATCTTCAAAATAATACTGTGAAATATAGCAACAATAGCTCCCCTCATGCATTCTGTAGTTGAGGAAATGGAGGCTTCTACCTACAGTCACCCAGGTTGCATAGCTGGGACATACCAGAGAGGCTCATTGAAGAAAAACCCGAGATGGGTTAAACTCAACTGAGCTTATTTGAACAAAAATTATGTTCTAGAACCAGGAAGTCTTCAAGTTGACTGGAATGCCCTGACTCACCCCCCAATGCAGGCAAGATTTACAGCTGGAGGAAAGGAAGTGGCATTCAGAAGCTAACTATGAGCTAGAACCCCAGAATTTCCCTTACATTGGTGTGGTGTATGTGATGTTTGCCTTACACAGTATGAGCCCGTGATTGGGTAAAGCCTTACACAGATGTATCAGCTTGTGACTGGTCAAAGCTTTCACAGATGTCTGCCACTGGGTGTAGCCTTACATAGATGTGTGAGCTCATGTCTGGGCGAGGCTTATAAATGAAATATTACACGTGGGTGTCAGCCTGTGACGGGAAGAGGCCTTGTGCAGATGCATGAACCCATGACCAGGAAAGATCTAGTAGAGATGAGTCAGCCCATGACCAGGTGAGGCCTTACACAGATGTGTCAGCCTGTGACCAGGTGAGACTTTGTACAGATGTGTCAGCCTGACCAGGAAGGCTTTACGCAGATGTATCAACGTGTGGCCAAATGAGGATATGTATGGATGTGTGAGTTGGTGACCAGATGAAGCCTTGTACAGATGTATCAGTGTGTAACCTAGTAAGGCCTTGTATAGGTGAGTCAGCTCATGACCAGGTAAGGCCTTACACAGATGTGTTAGCCTGTGACCAGGCAAAGCTTTGCACAGATGCGTGAGCCCAACACTGGATGAAGCCTTATTACATGAATGCCTCAGGTTAGTCTATAGCTGGCTGAAGTTCATTATGTACAAAGGCAGTTTGGGTAAAAGTTTACCACCTAAGTACAGGAACAGACTTAGGCCAAATTTACGAATGTATTGAGCTATGCATGTTTTCATACCATACTTTTAAAAAGTTATTATATTTTTTTAGGGTTTCATACACAAATACAATGAATTCATGTAATTTTCACCCCTCATTACTAAATCTCAATTCCCTTCTTTTTCCCATCAAAACCTTTTCTCTCCACTAGTTTCCCTCCTGATTTCATATTCTTTTGTGTGTGTGCGGCCCACCAAGTTTGATCTGGATTGTTAGTAACGTATGAATCTGGAAGTGATAAATCAGTGGTCATATCATTGGAAGATAGCAGCTACCCCCTCCCATCCATCATTAACCTTCACTAATCTCTCAGGGATGTGTGGAGTTACTTAAGATACTTCCCCTTCCATTGTGACATGTTGATAGGCCAACTATTGTACATGTCTCATGGAAGTAGACATTGCTACAATAAAGTCAGGGGTGTAGCAGCCCAGCATGTCCACAAGATACTGTCTGGTGGTACCCCTTCCCAGTTTTAGATTCTTACATTCTCACCATCCCATTCTTTCATGGTGCAGTGGAGTCCTGATCTGGATACCTTGTTTAGGGACCCATATCCCTTAATTTCTATACTTTGGTCAGTTGTGATTCTATGTATCAAGTACCTTCATTGGAAAATAAGCCTTCTAGGTCAAGTGCCAAGAGTTATTCTAATCTATGAGTATAATCATAAATGTCAAGCCATGCTTTTAATTAACACAATTCAATGACTTTTCACAGGGTACTGTGACAACCTCAGACTTGAGTACATTCGATGACAGAAAACCTATTTCATATTTTCAGGAAGAGGGACTATAAATATGGCAAATATTTCCTCATTGTAGGATAAGACGTGGGGACTCAGAGGAATCAATTACCTTTCAAAGATTAGTTAACAAAGAATAGCTAAAATTTTATAAATATATAGCACTTGTGTTTCACTTTTTAGGCGCACATTCTCTAAAGTTGAAATATTTTAAAATTTCTAATCAATGTTATCTTCCATATAAAATGCCCCAGACTTTACCAATGTACCTGTCGTGTTCTGCTGCGTAGTTAATCTATGAAGACAAGGCACTGAAACCAGCAACTCTAAGTTACTTCATGTACTTCCCACACATACCTTGTGCGCTGGGAATTAGTGTTGCTCTTTTCTCAGCCAAGGAAATGGTCCCAGGGGTGTTAAGGACCTTGACAAAAGTTGCATTACGTGATCAGTCATACAGTCTGTCTTGTCTTCTTCTTGGAGATAAATTTACTGTCTTCTGAGAAGTGAGAGAATCCAACTATTTTCCCAAATAAGCAAATTCTTTCAGTTAACTTCTCGTTTCTTTGTTACATTATTTTTTACCTAAGGTTAGATGAGACATAGTCGATGTAAGTGTATTTTTTTTTCTTTTGCAAATTCGTTTGTGTGTATGTACATGTACAATAGGGCATTTGACTGTATATGTCTATGGAGGCTAAAAGGTGACATTGGGAAGCATCTTGGATTGCTCTACCTCCTATTGCCTTGTTCTGGGATTAACAAAGCTCCATCTTCCAGAACAAGAATTATAGGCTGCCACCATTTCCACAAGGCACTTTTTTTCTAACCCCAAATCTCAACCCAAGTCCTTTTGCTTGTGAGACGAAAGCTTCAATCCCTGATTCGTCTCCTCAGTGCCATAGGCAATGTAGGTTTTAATTCCAAATCTGCAGTAAAGTCTGGAAAGCTGCCTTGCTGTGCTGTTTTTAAGAACCGACAATCTAATCATTTCAGCTTTTACGTAGGACACAGGTATCAGGGGCTGGAGGCATCCAAAGTTCCTTGTGGTGTTTTCTAGTAGACACAAAGCTGTAAGTCAGGAGCCATGGCAGCCTGTTCAAGGATTCTTATCCCCGTCGAGTGAGAGAAAACTCAGCCAGCACATTTTTATATTCAGAGATTCAAGAAGTCAGAGCATAGGATCACTTCTGAAAGCTGAGTAGCAGGTAGGCACAAATGGCCCCCTTTTGTTCTGAATGTGATTGAGTGCTTTGAATGGGTCCGCAGTCCTCAAAGCCAAGTATTAGTGTGCTCCTGTGTTTGGGGAGCTACCATTCCTTTGTTCTGTTCACAATTAGGGAAGCAAGGACCTTCTCATCTCACTGCATACTTGGGACTTTAGTTTCTGAGCCTGTTTTGTGTACCCTTGAGTTGGGCATATTCATTGGTCTGTTCGTCAGACTTACCTGCACATGTCCAGTTGCATGTGCTGCTGCCCCACAGCCTTTAGGGCGTGGGTTCCGGACTCTTGCAAGCAACTTCTCTGTTGGTTGTGCTTCACCTGACCCTAAGATTCTTCTTTGATCAAGGTGAACCTTCTTTGTGGACCTGGAGAAACCTAGGCCCAGTACCACCATCACCCAACAAAGGCACAGTAGTAATGGTACAGGGCAGCAAACAAAGAATTTTTTTCAGATGGACTCAACTGGAATATTGCTCCTGTACACATTCTCCTGGTTCTGAGCACCTGGAAAGCTTTGCCATCTATACATGATATGAAACTGCAGAGTAGAGTTGAAAGGTCAATGGTGATGTGCATGTGTGTGTGTGTGTGTGTGTGTGTGTGTGTATGTGTGTGTGTGTGTGTGTGTGTGGTACTTGGCACGGTACTTTTTAATAACTGTTGGAATTAAATCTGAACCATCTGAAGGTGTTCCAAAGCCTTTGTGATATTTTGCCACATTAGAAACTGTGAAATCAGATTTTTCTGGACCAGTTCTTTGGGGGAATGTCCATCGGATCTCAGACAGACTCACCTTCCTGACTCTTTCAAAGGAAGATCTATCGGTAATAGTAATTTCTTTCTCTAATGTTGAATTTGGAATATGAACAGGAAAACCCAAGGAAATTTCTGAAATATATGAGGAATTTGACATTTTAGGCTGAAGAACTGCAAGGTTGACAGCTTTCCAAGACACACTGGACACTGGAATAGCTTTAGTATCGTCGAGTCCAGCAACGTGAGTCTGGACAAACACATGAGAATGAGTGTGGTGATGAAGATCACAAGACAATCTCCTGACCGTTCCCATTTCTAACCTCATACATTTATGCAAAGGCTTATTTCTTCTTTTGCATTCTAATATACATTTTTTTCTTTATTCTTCTTGGCATTATTTTCCTCCTCAGGAATACTTTTGGATTTTACTGACAAAGGTCAAATGTTAACTAAAACACTTCTTCCTACCCTATGAAGTTTAGAGTATGTTAAATTCTGCATTTCTGATTTCTTCTGCAAAGTAAAGATGCACCATCAATGTTTTCTATGTCTGAAAATTTTGAGCTAAGTTTTCAGCAATATAAATCTGCTTTTGCTTTTTTTTAAATTCTGCACTAGGGATAAAACCCTGGGACTTACTCATGTTAGGTTAAATATTTTAACATTAAGCTGTCATTCCACTTTTTATAAGGAATTTTATAGCCATTGGCAAGTCAACTGATCACTTTATGCTGTGAATGTAGTTGAAAATTATGTGAAACTTTTTCAGTTATTTCTTCAGTTGTGATAAATACTCTGACCCAAGCCACTTAAGGGAGAAAATGGTTTATTTATTTGACTTATGGATCCAGAAGGGATCTAATCCATCATGATGGGGAATATATAGTGTCAGGCATGGAAGCTGAAAACAGGAGGCTTGTTTATGTTGAGAGAGAGACAGAGAGACAGACAGAGAGAGAGAGAGACAGAGAGAGACAGACAGAGAGAGAGAGAGAGAGAGAGAGACAGACAGAGAGAGAGAGAGAGAAGAATCAGGGTCTGGTTACCAACTTCAAGCTTCCACTCCCAGTGACAAGCTTCTTCCAAGACTCCACTTCCTACAGATTCCATTACCTTCCCTAACAACACCACCAGCTAGATGCAATATTCGAACACATGAGCTTATGGGGGAACAATTCACATTCGAACCACCACAAGTGTACTTCATTTTAAATTATTGGAATCCAAAATCTTTTTCAATACAGAAGGAAAACTCTACGCTGTAATGATTAGCAGCTTCATAGACACAATGCTGCCATGGTAGACAAGGCATTCAAGACAGAATATGAAGAAAGATAATAATTGATGGTGGGAATAAAGAGGGGACTCCAGAGAAGATCAACCATAGCTTTGAGGTTCAGAGTGGGGGCTTAGGGTCTGGGTGGGTACAAAAAGCAAGACAGAATAATTCAGCACGTTTTGAAGTAGCTATAGTGCTAACGTTGTCAGATTGAACTTCATGGCAGTATATTTTGATTTTAGGCTTTCCTTTAGATCATGGATTTTCTTCCTGGGAAAAAAAGAGAAAGAAAATGCAATTGGGATTTCTAGATAATATTTACCATGAAAAGGTTATTTTGGTAGGAACTGCACAGATGCTTCTCATTGAACCGTACGTAGCAGCCTAGGTTGTCTCTACTTTCCAAGATGTGGAGTCTTGGATAGGATCAGTTACTCTCCTTAGTGCACATACTAGGAAGTGTGGTCTTTAGGTTCACTCCCAAGTTCCCCAGTCCCCCTCTTTTCACTTTACTGCTTCTTTTTGATGTCAAGGTTTGGACTCTCTTACATAGGCTTGGCACATGGTATGCCTCAGTAAGCTTGCCCTGTTGGCTTCTTCCCTCCTTATTACTCTTTGTCTCTCTCAGTATGCCTTTTAAAAATCCATTATTTTAGTTTAGTTTAGTTTATACTTACTTATTTTGAGTTAGGGTCTTACTATGTGCCCCAGGCTGACTTGAGTTTATTTGTGTAGTTCATTCTGAGCTCAAATACTCCATCCTCCTGCCCTTACCACCCCCACACTGGTTTATTGGCATGTATTACCTTGCCCAACTTATTTTACTTTAAAAGAGTATCTCATTTGTCTTTATGGAATGATGGCATAGATTATAATGTTATCTCTATATTTTATTTCTCTTTTACCTTATTTTTTATAATATAGATTCATAGACTTTCAGTATATAATGTCTTAAGAAATTCATGAAGTAAAGAGATTATCTGCTTTTATTTTTCTCTGAGAATGTGGAAAGAAAAGGTCCCTATTTAATACAGGCACATACTACTGTCATCTGAAGCTCAGGTTGCTGTATGCTGGTAAGCTCTTCTTTTCCACTAACCTTTTTTTCTCATTCCTAATCACATGGACTTTAAATCTGGCCCTCCTCATCTGTGTTTCAGCTGCAAGTATTTTTAGATTTGTATCTGATATCTTAGGACTCAAGAAGTGGAAGCTGAGTATTCCAACATTTCCTTTTTCTTCTTTCCTGACTAGGTATGATTTTTTTTCTTAATCCTTACAGTGGAACA
This sequence comes from Typhlomys cinereus, assembly GCA_023101885.1. NCBI lineage: Eukaryota > Metazoa > Chordata > Mammalia > Rodentia > Platacanthomyidae > Typhlomys > Typhlomys cinereus. The sequence continues at coordinate 4,302,545 of JALPQD010000124.1, forward strand.
ATTTCTCAGTGTCTGGGAGGATAGTTTTTGACCACTTCTCTTAGTTTCTACTTCCACTGAATGGACTTGCTGAAATGAAGAATCACAAATCTCAAGTAGCAAACCACTAGCATCTTAGCTTCCTAATACAGTCTAATTGATCATTACCAGTTAATTACTAATCAATCATTTACCAATGATTTTCTTCTGGGATGATTCTTTCACGGATCCTCAAGTCTTGTAAGCTTACTTATTCCTGGGCCCTGTGTCCTTCCTGTCCTGCTGGAGAGAAGTGTCCTTGTTCCCTGACAGGCCTTTCTCCCATTGCATTCAGAGACCCATATTTTCTCACCCTCTTCCTGGCATATCCTTTCCCTGTCTTACATTGAAGTGGTGAATTTCATATAAGATATTTTTCTTTATCCTACTTTTTGATTCTATAATGGAGCCTGCTCAGCTGTAGTGGTGAGAAACCTCATCTACCTGTGAGGGGGAAGAATTTGGGCTGCTCCAATAAGATTTCTCAAGGTCATAAAGTTATTCTATAAAAGACAAGTGAAACAAAGTACAGTGCCTGGATTTTGAAGAAAGAAATTCTTTCTTCCAAGATCAAGTGCTGGTACCTAGTTAAACCTTGTTATTCTATATCTCTGAATGCTGTTTGTCATTTTTTTCTGTATTGTTATAAATTTCTTCTTTCCATTAGGTTAGTCTGGTAAGCATATAAACCTGCTTAATATCACCTATATTAGAGAAAATCCTCCTTTGAGTCCATGTTCCCCTTTTGGAGTTGTATCACTACTCTAAGAAATAGTCCAAGAAAGAATCTATATCCTCTGTCTTTCCCTTAACCTTACCCAGCTGCTGTGTCTACCACCACTCCAGAGCACTGACTGTTGTCAAGGTCACCAGTGACCTTCATTTCACCAAGTCACTGACTTATACCCAGTCAAATATGTTCTTGTCACCTGAGTACTCTCTGACCTCATCCATACCACATAGTTTAGTATTTATTTATTTGCAGAACTGGGGTAAGTTGGACAAGTGTTTTACCACTGAGCTACATCCCTAGTCCTCATCCTTTTCCTCACAGTGCCCCTCCTGGCTTCCCTCCTACTATCTTGGACATACATGTTCATATTGCTTGGAAAATTCTTCTCAATAAGATTTTGAAAAGAGTCCTCTCTTAGATACCCTTCTCTTTTAAGTTATCTACCTAGAGAATTCTCTCCAGTTCTGTAGTCTTAGCCATACTTAGAGTTTTGATTGCCACTTGTAGGTTTACTACTTTTACAGTTACATCTCCATCTGTATCCTATAACATGAGTTCTAGACTTACATATTCAGCTATCTACTTAGCATCTCCACTCTAAAACTTAAAGGTCTCTCTTGCATAACAGAACCCAGGCACAGTTCTAGTTACCAGTGTCATGTTCATTATATCCTCCTTAAGTTTTCATCTGTCACTGATGGTTCTACAGCAGGTGGCTTAAACCTGCACATGGACTAAAATCCTCTCTAAATCTTATAATCCACAATGCCTAAGTTTCAGCAGTTCCACTTCAAGAGTTCATTCCACCAGAATTTCCCATGCATTATTTTGCTGGCCTCACAGCTATGCTACACATAGCAAGATTGCCTGCTTGGCTGCTCTAGTATTAGCTGAGAAGGCTGTGGCCATGATGCCCACATCCTAACCTCAGCCCTATTTATAGCAATGATTTACATCGTTCCAAGATGAAATACTTCAACAGACTAGGATCTCAACATCACCCTGGCCCATAGTGACCTGAGCAATTTGACCTTTTCCTACTTCTCTCAAAGTTTCTTTTTTTTTTTCATTTTGTGCATGTTTCCCAGCTTCACTAACTTCTTTCTTTCCTGTAGATTCCATTGCTGTCTCAGGGCCTTTGAACATCCTGTTCTTTCTGTGTGAAATATACATCTTATATCCTCATGCATTTTTCTCCCCTTCAGATGTAAATTTCACTTTGCACATCCTCGTCTCAGAGAAGAATTTTCTGTCAAATAAGAACACAAAATTATCCTACTTCATCTTTCTGAAATTACACTTCTTTACCTGAATCATATTCTTTGCTAATTAATTTTTGATTTTTAATTTTTTTCTGTCTTTCTGGTATCATCCAGCTTTGATGGAATAAAAATTTCCCCAGACTCAGTCCCAAAACATGTATGGAGTATATGAATACAGAGGTAGGTTAGTTCGATCACTCTCAGTTGGATGATCATCTTGATCTGCTGGATATTTTGTGAACCGGTGCTCAGGTAGATGGAGTTGCTTCTGGGGTGAATCAACTTGTGTGGCTGGGATCCTGGGGCTAGTCTGCACTCATTATCACTGGCTCAGTGTATCCAACAGGTCTGTTGAGAGAACAGAAGTCTATCAGTTCTCTTGATATTTGCTTTTGGAAATATCACTGCATTTCTTCTGCCTCATTCAGGGCTCAAAGCAGTCCAAATTCAAGTGGAAATGTTCTATCACTTAATGGGAGAAGCTACAGATTGCATTATAAAGAGGTGTGGATACAGGAGGAGAAGAAATATAATTGTTTTTCAAATGACTCACCTTCATGTGCATGCTTACAATTTATTTATGAGTTCTCTCATCTGAATCTCATTTAGGGTTGAAGAGTTACCTACAATCTTTGTATGGCAAAGTGCATTTCTTCCTGCAGGTGCTGAACAAGAGCACATACAAGAGCAAAGGGACTTCAGAGATTTGTAATTGAGTAAGGCGAGAAAGCATGCTTCCTATAGAATTGATTTTCTGGATCAATGACAGCAAAAGAGGCTGGGAAGCTGGTCTGATCTTCAGTGCAAATGGGTTCTTGGTAAAAAGTGGCAAGGGTCCGAGCCACAGCACGTACAGCTCCCTTGCAGCACAGTTCCATCTAGCTAGATTCAGGAAAGGTTTGTATGCTGTTCCTAGAATCTTAAATTTGGCCTTATCATGTAAACCTTCTCAAAGATTCTATAAGCTGCTCAATAGTTGCCAATAAACTTTCTGTATAATCCTCTAGGGTTAGATTTAGTTGTGTTCTGTTTTCAGCAATTGGTACAATGAACAATTTCTGTCCTTTTGTAACCAGCATAGTTGGATGGTGGCCACAATGCTTCAGCTGCTTACAAAATGACTAGGGACCCTCCTTTCATCTTCCTTCTTGCATATCCTTAGTACACGAATCCTGCTCCCTCACAATTTTCATGATTGGGATGTGTGCATAAGTGTGCATGTATATTTGCTTGTAGAGAGGTGCATGTGTATGTTTGCAGGTGTGTCTATGTGCCTATGGAGGCTCTTCCTCCTTATTCTTTTGAGTTTGGTCTCTAAACTCAGAATTTGCTGATAGGGTTAGTCTAGCTAGCTAGCTTGTCCTAGGGGATTACTAGGCTCCGCCTTCCAGTATTGGAATTGCAGGAAGGTTGCCACATGTGCTTGGTGTTTTCTGTAGAATTTGAGTATCGAACTTCAAGTTCTTTTGCTTGTGTGGTAAGAGCTTTAACACTGAGCCATTTTTGCAGCTCTTGAACCTAGACTTGCAATATTCCCCATAACCTCAGCTCTGGAGGTCATGTGGAATTCTGTGGGATTGTTCTTTCTGCTGTTTGGTGGCCTCATTTATCCTTCAGGTGACAAGACTGTTGGGAGCAGCCACCATTTCACTCCAGGCCATACCACATTATTAAAGACTTGCTTTCCGATTGCAGTGATGGCTCAGAGTTTAAGCCTCTGCCTCAAAAGCAGAAGGACCTGAGTTCAAATCCTGTATCCCACGTAAAAATGCCAGGCAGAAATGGTTGCAACCTGCATTCTTGGCCAAGAGGGTGGAGCCTGGAAAAAAACCCCAAGCAAAGTAAAAAGGAAGTAGAGCAATCCAGCATGATTGCTTGGGTCTTTACACATAGTGCTTTTGATACACTGAGGTACACACAGGCACCACAGACACAGACACAGACACAGACACACACACACACACACACACACACACACACACACACACACACACCAAAAAAATAGAATTTTAAAAATATGATTTCATTCTGTTTCTCTCATCGGTCTTTTCCATCCTTTTCTTTGGCTAGTTTGTCAGCCTATATTCCATTTGATCTTGTCCCTCTCTGGGGCAACTACAGGCAATATGTTTTGCCTGTAATTCCCATCACAGCACATTTTACAGCTTAGCCTGGCGCTCATCCCTTGTATTAGCCTGCTGATGGGTAATCTAAGTCCAGCTAATCTCATGGCCATCTGTCATGCACTGCCATGTTCAGAGTATGCAGAACAAATTTGCTGGGAAAGAGGCAGCAGGCTGCATTGGGAAACTGATAAAGAAGTCCAATATAGAACATTCAAGGTTAGTAGTGACAGGCTGCCAGGCTGCTCTGGTGACAGGGGCAGACCCAATCATCATCCACTTGTGCTAAACCTGCAACTTAACTTAGACTGAAAGAGGGATGAACTAGTTCAGTCTAATACACGAAGTGCTCCCAACAGTCTCTCGCCTGAAGGAGAATGAGGCACCAAGCAGCCTGAAGCACAATCCCACAGAATCCCACATGACCTTCAGTGCTGAGGTTACGGAGAAAGTTGGAAGTCTAGGTTCAAAAGCTCTCTATTTAGCTCAACAGGAGCCAAGCCTGTTTTAAATTTCCAAAACGTTTGGAATAGTGGATAGGCCAACTTAGTTCCTGATCTGAAGCTGAGAACGGAGTCTACACTCTATACAAGCTCCTCACTGATAGGTAGTATTTGTTGGATCAGTCATCTCTTGTTTTAATTTCTGTACCTTCACAAGAGCTCCACCTTCTGAGAAAGTTGCTGTGCTATGAAGCATAATTTGAAATGCCACAAGGGCAATTATACATGCCAGCTGATCTGATAAAAATTTAATTTAAACCATTTTTTAACATGGGAACAGCATAGGCATAGATACTGTTCTTCAGGCAAGATTATGAATTAAATTACAAGCTTTGATTAAAGTCTCACTGGATGTCCATGCATTCATTCTCTTTTTTCATTAGTGCGGTCTTGGGTAGAAAGACTTGAGCAACACAAAATTTTGAGCAGGTAAAGGATCATCAGAGGTACCTTTATTGTAGAAGTTGCTCATTAGAGATAAGTAACTCTAGGATTTAGGATCAATAGTACATGGGAATTTAAAAAGACAATTTGGAGTTTAAAAGACCATATTTGAGCCAGGTAGAATGACTTGTACCTGTAATCACCATACTTAAGGAAGCTGGGATAGAGGATCCTGAATTCAAGGCCAGTCTGAACTGCACAGTGAGCTCCACATTAGCCTAAGACACAGAGCAGGAACCTGGCTTATAAGACAAAATGCAGCAAAACAGAGTAATAGCATGCTTGAGAGCTTCTAAAATGTTTTTGGTTGTGGTTGTGAGCACAATGGTAGAACACTTTTCTAGCATGAATAAGGCTCTGAGCTTAGTCTGAAGCTTTGAAAAAATAATGATAACAATAAAAATTAAACAACAGAACACTTCTAAAACCAAAAGAAATTAGTCATGATTGAAAGCCAGGCTCATCAGCTTTATAGGTATTTTATCACCTGTTCATTATTGAAGTTAAAATTAAATGTCATAGCATTATAAAAGTATACAGCTGAAATTACCATACATATGCATATATACAGGTACATATATATATATATATATATACATATTTTTTAATAGGAAAGTACAACATTTAGTAATAAGGATTAGAATAAAACTGCTATTTGGAGAGACTGTGTAAACATGTTTTTAAGGTAAAAATATTAAGTCAGGCTAAATAATTTCAGGAATTTTTTTCTCACTTTCACAAAGTTAGGTTCAAAATAATTCCTTCTCTATGCTACATTTATGTATGTATATATGTATATGTGTGTGTGTGTGTGTATGTGTGTGTGTGTGTGTGTGTCTGTGTCTGTGTATCAGAGAGCACTGTGTGTCCCTGTGGAGGACCAAAGGTGACTTCAGGAATAATCTAGGATTGCTTCTATCTCCTTCTTGATAGGCTCTGGGATTTCATAGGCTTCACCCATTAGGGACGGAAGTGTAGGCCTAGCCATTTCTGCCTGTTGGTTTTTATATGTGACCTGGGATCTGAATTCAGAATCTTCTGTTTGTGAGGCAGAGTCTTAACTCCTGAGCCATCTCTCCAGCCCCTCTACGTTACATTTTATTCTAGAATGTATATTTCCTGTAAGTAAGAAGGATATTCTTAATATTGTAAACTAGGAGCACGTTCTTATTATTGCTTGGGTGAAATAGACTTTCTAATGTGGTCCCTCTTCAGTCAAGTGAAACCTTCTAGCATCTCAAAATTCTTCTGTGTCAGTGTGCTAGTAACAACCAGGAAGGTTTACCTAAAATCATTCTTTTCCCAGGATACTTCCAGCAATTTATGTGAAATCCTAAGAATTGTTTATTACTCTCCAGAAGCGTAAACCTAGTCTCTGCTTACCTGAATATTCTGGGTAGAAAGTTTGCTTTGTTAATTCTGTTAATGTATATAGGAACTGCTTTGCAGAATGTCTTGTCTCATAAACTAAATTTGCTGTATAAGCCAAGAATAGCTGTATTTTCTGTCATTAAAAATGAAGTTATCCATATCAAGCAAAAATAAATGTGTCCTTTGATAGTATTTCATGCCTTTTGAAAGACACTTTATGGCATTAGATTACATCAAATTCGGCATTCATAATCCTTTGGCATCTCCTCTTTCACCCTCCTTTGCTATAAAGCCATTTCATCATTTCTATTTTATATAAAGAGAAAGGCTGAACTGTTCATCTTAGACCTTCGAGCTACCCTCCCCCTTTCTCAGAAACCAGGTTCTCCATCGCAGTCTCTTCCCTGTCCCTATTCCCTTCCTCTCCCTTTCAGGCATCAACGAACCTTTTTCTCCACTGCTCAGGACCAAGCCAATTCTGAATTACAGCCAACTTTTATCAGTACCTTCCTGGCTGCTGGCATATAGGCAAAACTGAGCTATGTCATGAGGTGTACAGCTTTCCGCCAGCCCCTAAAAAGCTGTAGAAGTGAAAAACTCCTTTGTTCTGGGTATTCTGAGGATTCTGAGGCTCTGGAGAGATCTTTGTGAAAGCTGCAGATTTTCCCCTCCCTGCTGCGCTTTCCAGAGGTGGCTCTCCTTCCTGATTGCCCGCATTAAGCCATCTCTCCTAATTAATCTCTCCAGCCCAAGTCCATCCTAATGACTCCCACCTCAAGGCTCAGTCAGGGTTTCCTGGTCACAAAACCCTTTCATCTAATAAAGTCCATTCTGAAGGGCAATCTCATGTTATCTATATTTTCTCAGCATCCAAACAAACTTGCATCCCTTTCTTCCTTTTTATACTTTACATATGGAAGAAGCAATTTATCTCAAAGAGTGAAATACTTTGGAAAAACCCATTGTTTTCATTCTTTTATTTATAAAATACCTGTCACATTCTGATAAGTAGTAATAATTTACTAATTTCATTTAAATTAACGATGCATTTGTCAAAGGAAATCTTAATGTGTAGGTATGAGTGATATGATATAATGTGTGGTGTGTGTCTTTGCGTGTACCTGTGTGATATAATGAGTGTCTGTGTGATATGATGTGATGTGTAAGTGTATGTATATGAGTGTATGTTTGTATTGTGATATGTGATTATGTGTGATATGACATGATATGTGTGTGTATGTGTGATATGATGTATGAGTGCGTGTATGTGAGCTTGTGTACCTGTGTGATGTGACTTGTGATTGTGTAGGTGAGTGCATATACTTGTGTGTTTGTGATATGACATGATGTGTGAGTATGTGTGATATTATATGATGTGTGAGTGTGTCTGTGTGTGGGTTCAGGCATGATGTTGCCAAAGCATTTGTAGAAGGTCAGAGGATGACCTTTGTGTGTTGGCTTTCCATATTATTTGAGGCAAGATTACTTTGATGTTGCATGAGCTAAGATAAATTATCTGCAAATTTCTAGAAATTCTGTTTCCACTTTCCATTTCACATGGATGTGCTTGGATTACAGACACTGATTACTGTGATCAGATTTTATGTAGGATCTGGAGATCCAAACTTAGGTCATCAGACTTGGGCAGCAAGTGGTTTTATTCAATGAGTCATTTCCCTAGTCTAGAAATGTTAACTTTTAATTTGGTGCTGCCTCAGAAATTCTTGGGAATATACATCCATGCACTGTATAACAATATTTGTTTCTTAAAACATTATTATTATTATTATTTAGTTCTGTGCACATTATGCACACATGTGGAAGTCACAAGACAGCTTTGTGGTATTGGTTGTCTCCTCCCAGTTTTATGTGGGGTCTGAGAATCAAAGATATCAGATTTCTTTACTTGCCAAACAATCTGACCAGCCCCATAATGATATCTTTATCAAAAACAAACTACATGCATATAAGATTGTGGTTTCAGAATATTGTATTGTGTGCTTACATCACAAGTATTGACGTTTGTGTGGATGTACTCTGAAATCACATAATGATAGCATTTCTTAATATATTTGTCAGGTGCAACCCTTTGTTAAGCAATGCATGACTGTTATGTTGATAATGTAGTGTTTTTATAAGATTTTAATAGACCTTTTGAATTGCTTTATTTTTCTCTGATGCATTAATTGAAACTCGCTTTAATTTTCTTTCTTTTTATAAGGATTGTGCTATGCAATGGTCCAGGCTGGTCTCAAACTGGCAGTACTCTTTCCTCCGCCTCCCAAGTGCTGGGATTCATTTTGACTTTTAACTTAGTACATTTAAATCAGTTTCATTTCATTTACCACTTCTGGAAGTGTGAAATTCTACTGTGATTTTGACATGCATTTGTTATCTCAACAGAACTTTATCTTTTCAGTTAAAGTACCTACTGCAGCAATATATCTAGATTTTAGTGTGTTTCATCGAATGAGCGATGTGGCAGTTGGTTTCAGCTGTCAACTTGACATCTGAAGAGAATGATTGACTTGGGAAGGCCCAGCCCACAGTGGATAGGATCATTTCCTGGGCAAGTAGATAAAGACCCAGAGAGAACCAGGCAGGCTGGGGAACTCTTGTGTCTATGAGCAACTACACAGCACTGGTCTTTGTCTCTCCCTCAGCTCTGCCTGTGGATATTATGTGGGTAGCACACTCAGCCAGAGACACTGGCATCATTCTCCTGCCTCATTGATCAAATGTACCCTGAAGCTAAACACTGGAATAAAAATCTCTCCTTCTCCTAAATTGTTTGGTTCATGTATTCATTATTGCAGTGGACTATGAAACCAAGACAAGTGATAATGTGCACCTTTTCCATAGCTCTTTATCCCTTGACTACCCCACTACACAATCACTGCCTTCCCCTGAGTGGCTCTCGATTGCTCCATTACCATCTTGCCTTTTCTGTAGTTGCAGTTAATAACAGTTGTACTTTGGACAGACATAACCACTTGGCTGTTTTTCTGTTACCTGGACTGTGTTAAATGAAATGGTTTGACACATATTTTGAGTTACCATTTTCTTCCTTTTCTGTGCTCTAATTTTGTTCACTGCACCATGGATTTGACAGGTTTGAACATTTTGAGTTGTCCATGTCAATGGGGACATGGCAAGTGTCAGTAAAACTATTTGTCATCATCTGGGACCCTCTTCTTATGGTCCTTATTTTTATGCTGGATTCTTTACTTACAATGTATTACATCACAGTATTCATTTAAAGGCTTAAATAAATCACCCATTTCCATGCTTTTCATGAGCCATCTATTGTGTTATTTTAGGTCAATCCCCGAGAGGTTTTCTGGGAATTATCTCCTTCCTTTTCTTCCTATTCGCATTAGTCATTAAAGTACTTGGTGTGCATTAGTTAATTTATCTATTTTTGGAGCCATCTCACTAGCTTCTGTCACCACAGTTCTGCTTTTATCCTTATCGTTTTCCTGCTCAAAAACCTTTGGAATATTTTCATGTCTTATGGAGTGGAATCAAGACTTTAGTAGCCTGCCATGTTCCTTCCTCTACAATAACTTTTGTTCATATGTGTACACACACACACACACACACACACACACACACACACACACATCATACACACATACACATACACACACACACACAAACATCATTGGGAGGTGGGGAAGATATTTCACCATTTCCTAATTACATGCCTTTTGGTAAATCTCTTCCTTAACCCCCATTTCTCCACCTGCAGGACAGAGATAATTATAGTTCGTAGCTCCTGGAGTTGCTGTGATGATTGTATGAATCACTTCATCTAAAACCTTAAGCACTGGCTTCTGGAACAAAGTAATCAGTATATTATTATTATTGTCACAACACTGCTTGATGAGTCAATAAACAAATTTTTCTTATTATTGATTGAGCTCTACATGTTCAGAATTAGAATCTTAAGACATCTATAAAACTGAGATCTCTGGTCAGCTTGTTATTCTAACCCTTATCCCTATTTATGTGTGATGCTAGGAATTCAAGATACAGCTTGTGTGTGCTAGATAAATACTCTAGCACAGAAATACTAGCTTGCCTCTCTCTGTCTCTTGATTCAGGATCTCACTATATATCCCAGGCTCCCCTTAATCTTTTAGGTCTCCTGTTTCAGCTTCCACAGTGCTGGGTTAACACTCATATGCCACCACTGCCAACAGTGTCATGTATTTCTTATTAGCAATTACATCTACACAAAGATGCATGATGGTTGTACACAGCACATTGAAAATTGTCCTGTCTTCTTACCTGTACAATTATTCATATATCATCCATTTTACCACTCGGTGAACAAGTAAAGTGTGTATACTACTGCAGCAAAATCTCATCATCAATATAAAGGACCACTGCAATAGCAGGAGGTGAAACATTGAACGTGAAAAAGATTATGATAAACACACAAAGATGGACACAAGAGATGCCATACTATATTCTTTCATTTAGATGAAATGTGCAGAACAAGGAACACTGAACAGAATGTGGCTTCGTGGTTGCTCTCAGATACAGGTGTAAATGAGAAGCAAATAAGAACAAGAGAAGCATCTTTGGGAGTTGTTGAGAGTATGTGCATTATCTGTATGTCATTTCATCACATATGTGAAAGTTTCCATAGTAATGATGCAGAACTGCTCAGTCCCTGTAGGGATTTTGCTCAGGGTCTCTTTTGTGGATATATCTATATCTATCTATATATTTTACAAGAAATTGTAAAACGCTATATGAAAGGGCCAGTGAAATGGTTCAGTGAGTAAAGGTATCTGTGCACAAATCATAATTTGATTTCTGTAGCCCATATGGGGGAAAGAGAAAACCAACTTCCCAAAGTTGTCCTTTAACCTCCACATGTGTACATGGTATATATGCCTTCCCTCAATCTCTTTCTCTCTCTCTTTCTCTATCTCTTCTCTCATCTTTTAAACACATGATATTTTTAAAAGTGAACCTAATAAGGTCTATTAAAACTTCTCACTATAAAAATTAAGGGTTGAAGCTTGGTATTGACATCAAAACAGATATATCAACCAATGTATCAGAACAGAGAACCCAGAGATAAGCTCCCAACATACAGCCAGTTGATTTTTGACAAGGTGCCAGACATACATACTGGAGAAATACAGCATCTTCAACAAATGGTGTTGGGAAAATTGGACATCTACATTTCAAAGGATGAAAATTGACAGCTGCCTCTCTCCTCACACAAAAAATCAGCTCCAAATGGATCAGAGACTTCAATATTAAACCCAAAACCCTGAAAATGTTAGAAGAAAGAGTAAGAAGTACACTTGAATTGATAGGTCTAGGTAAAATTTTTCTAAACAGAACCCCAAATGCCAGGAACTAAGCTGAATAATCAACAAGTAGGACTTCATGAAATTAAAAAAAAAACTTATCCTTTGTGAAAGAAGCTGGTAATTGTGCAAAAAGAAAACCTAGAGAATGGGAGAAAATCTTTGCTAACTATGAATCTGACAAAAGATTAATTTCCAGTGTATACAAAGAATTCACAAAACTAAACACCAAGAAAGCAAATATACCAATTAAAAAACGGACCCTAGAACTAAACAGGGACTTCACACAAAAGAAATTGAAATGGCTCAACTTCCCTAGTTATCAAAGAAATGCAAATCAAAACAACCTTGGGATACCATCTTACCCCAGTCAGAATGGCTAAGATCAAGAACACAAGCAACAGAGAATGTTGGTGAGAAATGGATGTGGAGAAAAGGAAACACTTATTCATTGCTGATGGGAATGTAAACTAGTACAGCTACTTTGGAGATCAGTGTGGAGGTTCTTCAGAACTCATTCCAATTGGAAGAGATTGAGAGAAGGCATATATACCATGGTACACATGTGGAGGTTAAAGGACCACTTTGGGAAGTTGGTTTTCTCTTTCCCCCATAGGGGCTAAAAATGGAACTACCATATGACTCCAACTGTACCACTTCTAGGAATATTCCCAAAAAACTCTCTTATTGCAAAGACACTTGTTCATCCATATTCATTTTAGTTGTAGTCACAATAGCAAGAGAATGGAATAAGTCAACATACCCATCAACAGAGGAATGAGTAATGAAATGAGTATCTATACACAATCAGGAAGGATGAGTTATGGAATTTTCTGGTAATTTCTGGAAATATAATATTGAGTGAGGGATCTTAGATACAGAAAGACAAATGATGCATGTTCTCTTTTATATGTGGATGCTAGCATTTATTTCTTGACTGAAGTATTTGATTCAGAATTACTGAAGAGTCCTAAGACTACAAAGATATCAACGAATGAGAAGGTGGGAAGGGATGTTTAAGGTGAAACCTTTTGAGGGGCAGATATAGGATATCATGGTAGGTAGGTTGAGGGAGGAAATAATTAAAAAATACCTAGGTGGGAAGGAAGGAATGGGATATAGGAGGGGTAGAGGGACTTTAAGAAACCCAAGATTAGAGGTTGGAACCCCATAAGAACCTCCTATATTATTAATTTGTCAAAAATCATTTGTTTTAAAAAGGAATAATAGTGGACTGTCCCTAAGCAGAGGATCATGAAGAGATGAAAACAGGGCAAAAAATGCATTTTGAACCCAGTGACAATACTATTCTAGAAGTAGCAGGAATGTGGCACTTCCTGACAAGTTGTTAGTCAGAGATATCAAAGGCCCCCCAAATATTATAGGCGTTTGTCATTGCTCTTGGTTGCCCGCTAAAAAACTGACAGTAAGACCCTATTAGTGAAGATACAGCACATATGGATCACAGGAAATGGGCAAAATACACCAGCTGGAACTGGTTTGAGAGCTTCCGCCTTGCTGGACAGCTTTCACAGTACCAAAAAATACTGTAGAAGCTACTGGAGAAGAAAAATAATCAAAAGTCTCACCATGACAGCAAGTGATCACCGATATGTGATACTGGTATGAGTATCAAGAAGATAACCAGCAGATTTCCGATTGGATTTAAGTCCTGCTTGTGAGAATGGAACAAATTCCTGTTACAGTTAACTAGAACAAGAACCTATAAAAGTGAAGGAAATAGGTCAGGATGGAGGAATAGACTATGAACCTTTGATAGAATGACAGTACACCATATTACACTGTAAATACTTATTATTATACCCATGGATTGGAAGAGCACTCAACACTCAACCTGGAAGCCTACTTCTACAACAAAAGATATTTATTACTCATTATCACGACTTGCCAAAATGCAGAAAATAAGGACACATAGACTGCTTGTCCCTAACAGGACACATAAGCCTCGCCCCAAATCCCAGGAAATATTGCAGAAGAGGTGGCATCAAGATTGTAAGAATCTGAAGTGGGAATGTGGTGGGCCGTGCATCATCTCCTGGACATGACACAGTTTTGGTCTGCAAGATTTTATGGCAGATATGTATACTTACACAAGATTTGCATAGGAACTATCTTATAAATATCTTACCATAACACCTCTCTGAGGGACTGATAAGGACTAATGCTGATGGGGAAGTAAAGGAGGATGCTTTCCTTAATGGTATATCCACCCACTGACATCTAGGATATATCCACATCTAAACTGTTTGCTGGAGCATTAATCAGATTAGGCATGAGTCATCGCAGACTAGATAATATACAAGCAAAAATATTTGAAAATTAAGAGGTAGTTTGGCAGGGGAGATAAAATGCTCTAAGGGGAAAAGGAGGGGGATGGGATTTGGGAATAAGGCTTGAAATATTATAAAGTCACTATATTCATGTATACGACATTAAAAAATAAAGTTAAAAAATTAAGGTTTGAAATATTTTCATTAAAAAGCAAGCTAAATATACATAAATGTATTTACAATATGTAAATATGTGTAATTTTTTTCCTTGAGAAAAGAAATGATGCCATCAAAGACTAGAGTAAGAAAATTTCAAGGAAGTTTTGTCTGTGGTGCTGATGAGATAGTTCAGTGGGCAAGGCATCTGCTGGCAAGCCTGGCAACTTGAGTTCAATTCCTGTAAGCCCACAAGGTGTAATGTGTTAGGTTAAATGGGAAAAAAGGGAAGCAGGAGTGACCCAACAATGTGCGGGGCCCATTAATAAAGAAAAGTTAACACGAGGGAGAGAATTCACAGAATGATTCTTCTTCCAGACATGATTTGACCTTCGTCTTAATTTCTTTGGAACTGTCTAGAAAGCTAAATTTTAGTAGTTATTGAGAAGCATGGTTCTTCACAAATATATGTTCATGTAAAAGCACAAACAGAAAATCATTTCTGTAATAGGAATGTATAAGGCACTGAAATGTACAAGCACTGAAATGTCTCTTAGAACTTGAGTTGATAAGGTATACCTATGGTACCCAACGAGGGTGTAGATTTTGAAACCATTTTCTAATGACAGTGTGGTATAAAGTGTATTGGAAAATGACTCACAGAGATAGACAAAAACTCATGTGAGACCTGCTTAGTTCATCAAGGAGCGCCAATGTAGTGGAAAATCATGAGTTCAAGAAGGACTTCTGAAATGAACTGACTACAGATGGAAGGGATGAACTTGTGTGTGGTAACAAAAGTAGAGAGTTTGGGCTACAAGGATACAGCCCAAGAAAAAGAGCATTTGAGGAATGTGGAGACTACTATTTTGGTAAGGTCTCTGCCATACAAATGCTAGGGTCTGAATTCCCTAGGATGTATATTAAAAAAAGTGAGGGGGCACTAGTCTCTGACCCTAGATTTGGGTGCTGGGTAGCCAGAGACAGGGAAATCCCTGGGGGTAATTGTCTAGCTAGCCTAGCTGAATTCATTAGTTTTATGTTCAGAGAGAGACTTTGTCGAGAAAGAGAGAGAGAGAGAGAGAGATTGAGAGAGAGATTGGGAATTTGGTTCAGTGGTAGAGTGCTTACCTATCATACATAAAACTCTGGTTTTAAGAAAAAAGAAAAGAAAGATGGAAGCAAAGAAGTAATGAAAGAAGGAACTTATAAGAAAATCCAGAGCACACTCAAATGCAAAGTAATTGAAATAAGTAAGATATATGTGACTGAAGATGAGGCTGGAAGAGAAAACATGGATGTTATCACAATTGTATGGCATGCTAGAGCCCTGAGCCAGTTTATCAAAGGTTGTGTGGACCAGGGGAGTGTCTCAAAAGAAAATAACATGACTAGAATGCTAACTTTATTTATTTGCATTCATTATGGGGACACATTTCTTTCTCTGTCTATGCATTCAGTCAGTCTTTTCCACCCATAAGGTCCATGGATTTAACTAACCACAAATCAAAAAATTTGAAAACCTTTGCTTTTGTCTTGAACATACACACCCATTTCTTGTTATTTCCCCATAATATTCCATGACATTTTCCATTGTATTAGGCATTGTGCATTCCTTAGACACTAAAGTAAATGACAGGGTGTGTATGGAATGTTATATGTAACACTGTAGCATTTCATGTAAGTGACTTGAACATCTACAGATTTTGGTACCCACAGAGGAAGGGGTGCTGAAATCAATTATCTATGAATACAGAGGGATTACTATATCCCCTAATCACGTCAAGCTTATACAATAGATATTTCCTCACAATTTATATACCGAAAGTAGATAGGAAGTGGAATGTAAAATTAAGTAGAGCCCAAGGTTTACCACTAATGTGATCCCCTTCAAAGAATAGATAACTACCATCACCTGTCCCTTGTGATCTGACTATGCTGTCAGCTGTGACCAGATGGGATTTTAGATTCAGAAATGATGAACAGACAAAACTATGGTTTTCAAAAGTATGACAAGGAAGACACCTAATGTAAACCCTGATGTAGAGGCCTCTTCTAGATTCATTAACCAAATTGTTGTTCACTACCAGTAGAATCAATACAGCATTGGATTATCAGAGGTTAGAAACAGTGGCTTAGACTTATGATGGTATTTGCCAGTGACAAGCTGTGCTGGGAAGACGGCGTGTACCATGGACTGAGTAGCAGGTCTGCTCTGTCTCATTCCTGTCTGGAATTATGGGTATGTGTACTTTAGGAGGCACTTAGAAAAAAGAGAAACCCTTTCTGCTGCTTTATTTATATATGAACTTCAGCTTTGTTTAAAAGTGCTCTTATCTAAAATCATCCTTTCAGTTGCCATTCTTTCAGCATTGAGCTAGAACTGATGGAAGTGAATTGTTTATCAGGATGTACTATAGAATTCAAGACAAAAATCATCAGACATGCTCTATTCATTCCTAGGTCAGTATTTAAAATGGTTCATGTGTAACCCCAAACTCTTTAAATTTATAATTATATTTGGTGGTGATAATAACACCACTTGTAACTGTTACCTTGTGAACTCAAACCTTCTGATCAACTCATGAATCATGCCTCTGTGGACAGTGATAATGCGAACTTTGTGTCAGGTTGAACACTGTCATTCCTCTGCTCTACATTTTTATCGCATGCTTTCGCTTTCTTTTTGTCTTATGACAAAATCAGTATTCACAGGTATGATCCGCAGAGACAGTATTCTAAAGCATGTGCTTAAACTTGGTCTTTCCTCTCCAGATGATCCTTCGTTTTTGTTCAGAGCTGAGGCAGCCCAGTGGAAGCACAATTGACTAGGCATCTTCAAATTGGATTAGACCACAGGCAGTCATTAGAGGGACTGGATGGTGGCATTTGGATCTTCATGCCGATGCAGTCCTGACACACGTGAAAGTCTGATGTGATTTTGCAGAGTGAGAGTGCTGCTGCGCAGAAGCAGAGTGACTCCTCTACTGAGTAGTTTGTCATGTATTCACACTGTTTATTCTTGCAGCCACGTGCGTTGGAATTCCAAGGATATGGTCATAGCGGGCTTATCTAAGTAGGTCCTTATGAAATGAGCAAAGAGCATCCACAAATTACTTACCAAATAATGAGAAAGCATAAGAGCATTCATTTTAGCGATATGAGAACTATTTTCCTTAATCATAAATGAAGGTTGTCTAGGAGAGAAATATTTGTGAATTGAGGAATTACTTTTTCTAGAGACTAGCAGCAGTCAAGAGAGATAATCTGAAGGATATTCTAATCAGAAAGACCTCAAGTCACCCAGTATGTCAGGAACAACTTGTTTTCTGACTGTGGTCCCTTTAAGGTGAGTTCTGTGTGGTGATTAACATCATCTTGGATTAAATTAATTGGTTTTACTCAATCCCTGGGTGGACCCACGAATAATAAATCCAAAGACATAATTTCTTCACTGGAGCAGACTGTATATCTTGTATGGCTATTCAAAAACATAAGCACCTTTTCTTTTGCTTTCTTTTTTTTTCTTTTTTTAAATAAGGGAAGGTTCAGATGCTGGTAAGTACAAACAATTTCCAATCATTTTTTGAAAATTAAGCTTTACTAATTTTATTTGGCTTTTTCCTGTCATTTAGATTATGTGACTGTGTTTATCTCTAGCATTAGATAAATAAATGTTATTAATAATTAATGTCTTTTTCTCAAATATGCCAGTAACCTTTGCAATATGCTGATACTGGGGTAGAATTTCGCCCTTGGAAATCATGACTATATGTAGTTCGGTGTGAAATCTGAGTAGAGTCATTATGATTCTGAAAGCCCTATACACTTATAAAGAAATATGCAGCTATGGGTTCAGTGTTGGTACATTTACTTTATAAATTTGTTCTACTTTTTGTCTTGTAGAATACTGCCCCTTGTCACTGTAATTAATCTGTATTTGTGTAATTTTTATATTTAAAATTTTTAAACAAAATGCTTAATGCTTATGAAAAAAGGAATATGCAATGTACTAAGGGAGAAAAACCACGGAATATATCCAGTTATCTCACTATAAAATCATTGCATCTTGAATCTTAAAACAC